>CM019700.1:17832000-17902000 GCA_009760885.1 Achatina immaculata
AACTTTTGAATGCCAAACGTTCTCAAGATTCTTGAAGGTCAGTTCTGCCTTTTCAGTTCTAACATCCTTTCTGGTCTTACCATCCTGGTCTATGTAGCTGCCGAGATATGCAGAATGTTGCCTTAGACTTCCAGAATTTTCTTTAGTATATTCATATAGTCTCTCAATATCCGTGTTTGTGTGTGGTCCTGCTACGTGTTTTTTTTTTTTTTGTTCCTATTTTGGATTTTGTGGATTGTTATTCCTTAACACTGAAACTTGAATAGTGGGATACGATACCTAAGAGTCTCTGTCTCGCAGCAAGAGTATGAGAAGTCATCTGACCAAGACTGCACTACACCTGAAATCTGCCTCGCATTCAAGCTCTCAGTAAACATTTCTTTTCTAGTTTCGTTGTGAAAAAAACAATAATCAATGAAATGTCACATCTGAGACTTGTATCAGCAAAGACAAAATCAATGGACATCATACAAGTTCAGACAAACACAATAAGAAACGCCAATTTCAAATCCTGTCCCTACACAACGAACTGCAACAGAATCTCCCTCAAGGGAATCGTGAATGGAGCATTATGAATGTAGTTTTCGTTTTTCGTTTCTTTTTTTTCCAGAATATCACTTTTTCCCCCGAACCTTGGCTGAAAGATAATCCGATTAAGGAAGCACCGATAGAGACAGCGTGAGAGAGAGAGAGAGAGAGAGAGAGAGAGAGAGAGCGAGAGAGAGGGAGCTGAATACACAATATTAGGGTAGCTAATAGATGCTTTTGAAGAAGCCAAATTACATGTTTGCCTTGGCTGGATTGGCCTGGTATTATCCGGCGAAAGAACTGGCGTGTCTCCTTATCTTGGAGAGAACACCCGGGTCTCGTGAGGGACTTAGATGACCACAAGGATTTGAGCGAAACCCGGGGAGGAGATGAGAGCTTTGCGTGCTCCAGAAAGTGAGTGGGATGATACAGATGGCGACAGTAGATAGCGCATCGAAGTCAGTGATGGATTAACTATCACCCGGGGCCTTCATCATCATCCTCTCTTGCCATCTCCCCACGGAAGGTTGGCTCCACTCTTGTGCTCCTTCTTGTCTCTGTAGTGCACTCGGTCAAGCTTGTCCTGTCCATTTCTTGATGTTGTCCACTTATCTAGGCCGCTATCGTCATCTTGTTCTCTTCCCTTCGCTCTCAAGAAGATCTTCAATATAGTATTATGCTTCTTGGCGTGCCCAAAGTATCTCAGTTGTCTTGTTTTTAATTATATTTAATGTTTCTCTTTTCACTTCTAGTTGGTTTAGCACACCTTTGCCTGGAGCCTTAGGTAAGCCGGGTCTTTAGGTAATATGTCATTAAGGTATATTAGTGATACAGTGTTAAGCCAGTATTTCCCAGACTTTCGGCACGTGAAAGTGTGATGTGGTCAGTATCACGCCTGGTCCCAATTTACCGTCCATATTTCTCTGATACTCATTTTCGAGAGGATGAATGAACCCCGGTGCCTTTTATGATTTTGTGCTAAAAGAAAAAAGTCCCCACCAGTCGAACTTGAACCCAGTACCACCGTATTAGTAGACCGAACGCCTGACCACTCAGCCATTTATGCTTAACTTAATAAGGAAACCGCCCCCTCCACTGTCCATTTTCTGATATATGACCGGCCTAATTCGCCTGTATTTGTGATCTCTACTATTACTATAGTGACTTTGTCTCAGTTTACTCTGTAGTTGTGATCTCTGTTATTACTATAATGACTTTATCTCAGTTTACGCTGTAGTTGTGATCTCTACTATCACTATAATGACTTTATCTCAGTTTATCCTGTATTTGTAATCTCTACTATTACTATAACACAAAAAAGAACAAATATATCCATACTACAAGAACTTAACACAAAAAAGAACAAATATACCCATACTACAAGAACTTAATATTGAAGAAGGCTGGCTATTAAAGTGGATTAAAGAGAGAAAACTTAAATATTTTGGACACATTAAACGTCATGATAATCTAGAGAAGACCGTCTTGGAAGGGTACATAATGGAATAAAGAAAGAGAGGAAGAGCAAGGCGAAGATGGCTGCAAGACATCGTTGATGATCTGCAAATGGATGCATCAGCAGCAGGTCATCTTGCTCACAACCGAGAGACCTACAGGAGTGCTGTTAGGGAGGCAAAGTTCCGCAAGGGACATGCAAATGAATGAATTAATGAATAAACTATTACTATAACGATTTTGTTTCAGTTTCCCCTGTATTTGTAATATCTACTATTACAATAATGACTTTGTCTCATTTCCCCTGTATTTGTAATCTCTACTATTACAATAATGATTTTGTCCCAGTTTCCTCTTTAGTTGTGTTACGAAGAATCGGCGCTAGAAATCAAACACGTACCTTGGTAAAGGTAAAATGTAAAATCCCCGTTTCCATGTCATTAAGGCTTATTGGGGATATGAAGTTAGGCCCGTACTTCCATGTCCTTCAGCACATGAAAGTGTTATATGGTCAGTGTCACGCCTGGCCGCATGTACCTTCCCAGATTTCTCCGGTACACATTTTTAGAGGCTGAGGGGTTGAACCCAGGACATTTGTGGTGTTGTGCCAGGAAGAAAATTCCCACCACTGGGACTTGAACCCGGTACCACAAGACTAATACACCGAGCGTCTAGCCATTCAGCCAGCCAGGCCGCCATGTATCTTGGAAACAAACTTAATGTCGGATCTGGCAGCCCTTGTAACAGTTCATCGGTGCCTGCTGACCACGTGGTACACATGACCTGGCTACATTACTGCCACTCAGATCTCAGCTTTCGCCCGCCATTCGTGAAACAGGAACCCGTAATCTAACAGTTATTGAGGTCACAGTTGAGCTCGTATGAAAAAAAACAAAAAACTGGATTACCCGTTTGAGAAAGAAGCGAAGAAAAAGGAAAGCCAGAGGATTTCAAGCGCGTGCATAACTTCAGCTATGCCCAAAAAAAAGCTAAAGAAAATGGAAGCTTCCAGCACACGTTTTGGCAGAGAGCTAAGAAAATGAAAGTTTGCTGCCTTTTCAAGTGTATGACATCTTTCATCTTTATATTTGAAAGGTAATAGCCTGTCACAAGCGGTTGGGCGTCACTCGCTTACTTGCCGTGATCAGATTAGTTTATTGATTTTTTCAATATCAGATTCAGTCAGTCGTCCCGTACATTAGGGAACTGTTTTCTGGTTTAGAATGTGTGAAATGTCACCGCCCGTTGCTGTAGCTATTCACTGAACATATGTGTACAAAAGAGTACCTGACTAATTATTTTTTTCTGAATTGTCCCCATAATGATAGCTGACTGTAAAATGGTAAAAAAAAAAAAATGCACGATTCCATGCCATTAATTAATCCTTTCACTCCTGAATTAATTTCCATGGTCTGCCAGAACAAATTTTAATGAGAAATTTTGGTAGAAAGAAATTGGAAGGAAATTGCTCCGTAATTTAAAAGCATCAGTTGAGTCAGAAATTTGCTACTTTTCATTTTATTTAGACTTTGTCTAAATTTCGCCCCGAGCATGATTCGTATAGGCGTGCTTAGTCTGCTAACACTTCCAGTGTTGTTTTGGAATCAAAGAGTTAAAGCATATTGGGGGATATGGTGCTAGGCCAGTTATTTGACAGACCATCCGCGACATGAAAGTGTGATGTGGTAAGTATCATGCTTGGCCGTGATTTCTTCCCAGATTTCTCTGGTACCCATTTTTTGATGGCTGGGTCGCCCCTGGGGGGTCTTTTTGGTGTTGGGTACCAGAAACAAAACAATCCCCACTGATGGGAATTGAACCCGGTACACCGGATTAGTAAACTGCCACTCTGCTAATCATGCCTCTGATAGTTTACTGTAGTGAATCATTGTTTCCCATTGTTGTGACTTTCCAAGAGTTTATCTTCCCTGCACCTGTCCTTCTAACTTCACTCATTCCTAATATGTTGATCTTCATCCTTTCCATTTCCATCTTTACATTTTTTTCATGACACTGGCCATCGCTGTTATCTTTTCACTCAGATATCTTCAAACCTTTTCCTCTAGTATCCATCTATATCCTTGGTAATCGACTGAACAGCTACCGCACTGTACGCCCTTCTTCTTCTTCTTGTTCTTCTTTTATTCTTGTTCTTGTTCTTCTTCTAATCATCCTCCTCCTCCCCACTTCTTCTTCTTCTTCTTGTTCTTCTTCTTGTTCTTCTTGTTCTTATTCTTGTTCTTGTTCTTCTTCTTCTCATCATCATACTCCTCCTCCCCACTTCTTCTTCTTCTTTTCATCATCATACTCCTCCTCCTCACTTCTTCTTCTTCTTCTTCTTCTCATCCTCCTCCTCCCCACTTTCTCATCATCATCATCATCATCATCATCATCATCATCCCCACTTCTTCTTCTTCTTCTCCTCCTCATCCTCATCCTCCTCCTCCTCACTTCCTCCTCCTCATCATCATCATCATCCCCACTTCTTCTTCTTCTTCGCCTCATCATCGTCGCCGCCTTTTAGTTCAGCTTTCTAAACAGGGAGTCGGGTTGCCTCTATGAATCATGATGAGTTTCTCCTCCGTGCTTCTTTCTCGGGTCCATACCTGGGCTCTGATGTCCCTGTATATGGTGCAGGTCTGTAGTATTTGTTCAGAAGTCTGTGGCCTGTTTTGGCACGTGCATTGAGCTGTAGGCTCAGCCTTTATATAGAGATGAGGGATGAAGCGGCATCTAATGTTATTTCATTACGCATCAGTTCATTATCAGTCATATAATAAAATTTACTTACAAACTGTGAATTACCAAAGATGTCATTCATTCATTCATTTGCACGTCCCTTGCGGGACTTTGCCTCCCTAACAGCACTCCTGTAGGCCTCTCGGTTGTGAGCAAGATGGCCTGCTGCTGATGCATCCATTTGCAGATCCTCAACGATGTCTTGCAGCCATCTTCGCCTTGGTCTTCCTCTCTTTCTTTTTCCCATTATGTACAATTCCAAGACAGTCTTCTCTAAATTCTCATGACGTTTAATGTGTCCAAAATATTTAAGCTTTCTCTCTTTAATCCTCTTTACTAGCCAACCTTCTTTAATATTAAGTTCTTGTAGTATGGATATATTTGTTCTTTTTTGTGTCCATGATATTTGGAGAACTCTTCTGTAGCATTTATATTCAAAGGCATTTATGTGTTTCTCAGCTGTTTTGTTAAGTGTCCAGGTCTCACAGGCATATGTTGCGTTGGGAAAAATGCATGCCCTTAAAAATCTTATTTTTGTAGTTCTGTCTGTTCTTCTCCACAGATTCTTTAGTTGTTTTACTTTCTGAAGAACGATAGACGCCCTCCTTTTAATTTCCCTCATTGTATCTCCATTATTAGTTAGTAGTGATCCAAGATATTCAAAACTCTCCACCTCGTCCACTTTTTCCTCATTGATACAAATTTCAGCTGCCTTGTTTGTTTTGTCAGTTGTCAGCAATTTAGTTTTCTTTGCATTAAGATAGAGGTTTTGCTCTTCGCTGTTCTTACGGACTGACATAATTAGATTTTTCCATTCCTTTTTGTGTTGTGGACAGTAATACTGTGTCATCAGCATAACTAATCTCTGGTATTTCATAACCTCCAATTGTTATAGCATCGTAATATTTCTACTAAAGATGTATTCAATGGAAATTCCCGGAAAAAAATATTTCCGTGTACATATGAAAGCGGGGAAATTGAGTGCGCTATTTTTGACGCATTGAGAGTTTAATAGTCAGACACATTTTGTTAAAACGTTCTTGAAGTTATTTTTGTGGACAGTTACAAATATGTGTTGTTTGAGAGAGGTTGGGAAGAAAGCTCAGAGACGAAACAGGTTTTGAGAGAGAGAGAGAGAGAGAGGGAGAGTGAGAGAACAGAAAGAAAGTATAGAAGGTAGATTTGAAGAAAGAAAGAAAATAGAACAAATTGAAGAGAAAAGGTGTTAAGGAAAGGGGTATAAAAATAGGAGTGAAAGAAAAAGAAAGAAAGAAGTGAAACTAGGAGAAAAAAAGACTAAAAAACTTTTTAAAAAGGTGAAAATAAACAAAAGAGAGAGAGAGAGAGAGAGAGAGAGAGTATGAGAGGGTGAGACAGACAGACATATAGACAGACATACATGCAGACAGACGGACAGACGGACAGACAGACAGAGTAACAGACAGACAGGCAGGCAGATAGATATATAGACAGACAGATATATATATATAAAGACAGACAGACTGACAGGCAGAAAGGCAGACAGACAGACAGACTGATAGATAGATAGATAGATAGATAGATAGATAGATAGATAGATAGATAGATAGATAGATAGATAGATAGATAGATAGATAGATAGATAGATAGATAGATAGATTAGATAGAATTAGGAAAAACAACAAGCGACGAGAAGCAGAAATTAAAAACAACGAAGAAAGCGTACGAAACAAACCAGACAAACAGAGAAAACACAACGTACTTGCGCTGGCAAGCTGGAAGTTATCTTTGATATCAATAGCATCCACTGTTAGATTGAACTGGAAATAAGGATCCCTTTGTGCTGCTTGCGTCTTATGCGTCGCCATGGCGAATTCAAAGGATTTTTGTGAAATGACATCCCTGCTGTCAAATATGGCCCCTAGGAAAGAAGAGAAAAAGGGCAGGAGTGTTATCAATCACTGACAGACGGACTGGAATATTGATAAGTTCTTTGTGATTTACTTCCTCGAAAGCGAACGGCTTCCTCACTCCCCACCCCCTCATTGTACGTGGTGAGAATGAAGTGTTCTTGACTCCCCGGCATGAGAGGGCTGTTCGTTTTGACATTCAGCGCCCCCCCCCCCCATAGCTGACATGCTAGCGTCAGGGCTGTCTACTCATCGCTGACCAAGACCCTGTCCTACTTCTCTGTTGGTAGCCCCAGTAACAAGCCTACACTGGCTAACGGGCCCTAGATCACCATAGTCCCCACGGGGGGGGGGGGGTGGAGTCTGCTAAAGAAGTACTGTACATTCCTCTGCCTTTTTTCTCCAATCAGGGAGTGGAAAAATAACCGCCATACCCCTCTCCCAATCCGACACGATCATCATCATAATCATCATCATCATCATCATCATCATCATCACTCCCTTGAGAGCACAGGCCACGGATAAAGGCTCTCCAGTTCCTGGAATTATTCTCTGCTTCCTTCCATGTGTATCCCTTGTCTCTGAGCACTGTCATAATTTATCTTCTCCAAGTAAGTCTAGGTCTTCCTCGTTTTCTGTTTCCTTGAGGATTCCGTGTCAGTGCCTGTCTTGCTATGCTGGTGTCGGGTTTTCTCAGAGTGTGGCCAATCCACCTCCACTTCCTGGATATAATTTGTAGGTTCATAGGTTCTTGTCCTGCCCTTTCCCAGACCTCCTCGTTCCTGATCTTGTCCTGCCATTTCATGTTTAAAATCCTCCTCAAGCAGTAGTTCATGAATGTTTGTATCCTCTGTTGTATTGTCTTAGTCATAATCAATGTCTCTGAACCATATAGTAGGACAGTCTTTACGTTTCTATTGAAAAGCCTAAGTTTGGTTCTTGTTTTGATGTTCTTAGATGACCATATTTTGTTAAGTTTGATAACTGCTGTCCTGGCCTTGGTTATTCTAGCTTTAACATCCTTTTCTCTGAACCATACAGCAGGACAGTCTTTATGTTTGTATTGAAAAGCCTAAGTGTGAAGCAGACACGATACTGTGCTTCAATATCGGCGCAAACATTAACAGCTCAGAGATCCAAGGAGACTGAAGAAGAAGAAGAAGAAAGAAGAAGAATTTAAACTTTTTTTTTAGTCTTTCGTCCGCACTGTTTATAAAAGCTACTCCATTTGATCACTGCAGCTGGATCTGTGAAAAGTAAGTTGGGGAGTTACCAGAGTAAATTTTGATACGAAAAGGAAAATACCAAGTAGCAGATCATATAAATGACAGAGAGATGACGTGGGAAAAGGCTTAATAGAACCAGAAACTGGGAGAGGAACATGTCTGTCTCTCTTAACAAGAGCTCATTATAATATTTGGCCAGTAACACTCCTTTTATCTTGCGTAGACGCTTGGTTTGGAAAGTGTGAAGTATACGTGCATTTGTCTATGTCATTTCCAGCATTCGCTTCCCATGTAGTAACACATTACAAACATTGCTTTTGAATATTCTGCATTTAGTTTTCTGGCTTACCTCCAGAAATGGCTGATTGCGGCCCAAGATTGTCAGGCTTAATAACCTTCCACATAAATCAGGAAATATCGACGTTAGTTTTATTCGGACCTGAAGCTTAAACACAGCTGCCCCATATTAACATACAATTCGGAATTACATACCCGCATATTTGGACAGCCTTTCTGTAGCTGAATAATATAACTCAGGGGTGGGCAAATTCTGGCTCGCGGGCTACATGAAGCTTCTTGAGATATAAATATGCGGCTCCTGGAAATATATTGGCTGAGCTTATTTTTAACATCACAATTAATGTAAAGGGTGGGTTTTAAAGAGTCGAACTTTATAATTATTTACCAGTTATAAACTGAGATTCGACTAGATTAAAAGGTAAGTTTACTGTTTTTTGTGAAGAACTTGTGACAAAAGAGAAAATAACACAACGAACAAGCATAGAGAACATGACTAAAGAGGTCAAAAGACGAAGATGGAAAAGGCTGGGGCACATGCTACGAAAGCAAATAATAAACAAGACACCATTATACCTCCCTGACGTGGATATCTCAATGGAAAAGAAAGAGGGGCAGACCAGTTGGGGGCACGGAGACGCATACTACAGGAAGAACTAAAGAGAGCGGAAAAGACGTGGTTTGGGGTATCCTGATTTGCTCAAGACAGGATTGGCTGGGGAACCTTTGCTGATGCCTTATACTACATTTGGAGTACAGAAGACTGATGATGATGTTCAGGTGAATAAATGCTTTTGAGAATTTAAATGTGAGCTTTAACGCTAGGATTGAGGCACAGATAAAAGAAATTTAGAATCAGCAAGGAAAACTGAAGAAATGTCCTGGAGAATCGGCAATCGAACAAGCAGCATCTGATAAGGAATGATTTTTATCATCTACATTATTACCTACATATATCTCTCTTCAGAAAGTAAAACAATTAAAGACGTTGTGGAGAGGAACCGACAGAACTACAAAAATAAGATTTTTAAGGGCATGTATCTTTTCCATTGCAACATATGCCTGTGAGACCTGGACACTTAACAAAATTGCTGAAAAAAACATAAATGTCATTGAATGTAAGTGTTACAGAAGAGTTCTTCAAATATCATGGACAAATATACCCATACTTCTTACAGTTTACATCCTTCCCGTCCCGTTAAACGTCACATAGGTATTTCGCTAAGACTTCCTGTCTTCGGCGAGTTTTTCAATTTCATCAAGGGATGTTATGCCCACAGAACTGGCCTTTCTTAACAATGTTTTCTTTAGAGTTTCACGTGGTCGACCTCTTTTTTTTTTACCTGTTGTGTTCCACTTGATAGCTTGTTTGGGGATCCTCTGATTGTTTCTTCTCATCACATGATCGACATATGTCCATCTTCTTTTTCTGATCACTCATGAGACAGGTTGTTGTTGGCTCATCTGTCTTATCTCTGAGATGTTCTTGAATTTGTTGTTCCACTTTATACCAAGTATTTTCCTTAGGCATTTGTTTTCGAAAGAGTCTGATTTTTTGTCTATTTCTTTAGTTGTTTTCCAGCTTTCACATGCATAGATGGGTAGATTTGAGTTGAATAGTCTTAACTTAGTTTTTGTGCTTATAACTTTTGAACGCCATATGTTCTCAAGATTCTTGAAGGTCAATGCTACTTTTGCAATTCGAATTCTAACTTCTTTTCTGGAGTCACCATCCTGGTCTACGTAGCTGCCGAGATATGCAAAATGGTTTACTTCTTCAACAGCTGTTTCTTCTACATATATGTCTCTTTCGTGTTTAATGGAGAAGTTTGAGTATTTGTGTTTTATCCTTGTTAATTTCAAGTCATATTTTACTAGCCACTGAAGACAGGATATCTATTTTTACTTGCATTGATTTCACATTGTCACTGATAAGAGTTGTGTCATCTGCAAAATCAAGATCTTCCAGTTGGGTCCCATGTACCATTGAATTGCTTGTTTTGTTTGTGCAGCATTTTTTCATTATGAAGTCTATGGCAATTCCAAAAAATCAAGGGAGATAACATACATCCTTGTTTCACGCCTGTTTCAATCTGGAACCATTCACTCATTTCTTCTTCTGTGTTGACTGCACAAACATATCCATTGTTGAGATCTCTAATGATGTTGACAGTCTTAGATGGTGTTCCATGTATTCTTAAAATTCTCCACAGTGAATCTCCGTGTATGCTATCAAATGCCTTTTTAAAGTCTAAGAAGTTCAGGATTAATGGTCTTTGCTTTTCAATATGTTCTTCAAGTATTATTCTTAGAGTAAAGATCTGGTCGAGATAACTTCTTCATTTTCGAAATCCTGTCTGATCTTTTCTCATTGCTGCATCCACTATATCTTTAATTGTATTCAGAATAATTTTGCAAAATACTTTTGACACAAATGATGGTAAGGTTACTTCTCTCCAGTTATTGCAATCGCCAAGGTTGCCTTTTTGTGATATTTTAGCAATAATTCCTTTTTTTTCCATTTAGAAGGGACCTTTTCTTCTTTCCAAGCTTTATTCAACATTCTCTGTAGTTGGTTCATGTTGTCACTGTTAATAGCTTTTAATATTTCGGCTCTTATTTCATCTTCACCTGCAACTGTGTTGTTAGGCATTAAATTCATTGCTGTTTCAATTTCATGCAATGTAATTTCATCTAGGTTGACATTTAGTTGTGAAAATAATAAGTCATTTTCAAGGTCTATAAATTCTTTTGGTGTGATCGATTAAGTATTTCTTGGAAGTGTTTGGCCCATCTTTGCTTTTGGTCTTTACTTGATGTTAATAGGGTTCCAGTTTTGCTAAGGATTGGTCTTTCTTTGGGTGCAATAGCACATGTTAGCTTCTTCTGTATGTTACATAGAGTTTTGCCGTCTCCTGTTTTTGCTGCCTTCTTGCTTCTTTCGCCATATTGTCCATATATTCTCTTTTGTCCCTTCTAGCTAAACTTTTTACTTTATTGTCTAGTTCTTTGTATGTTCATTCACTCATTCTTTTGTATGTCCCCTGCGGAACTTTGTCCTCCTAACAGCACACCTGTAAGCCTTTCGGTTGTGAGCAAGATGGCCTACCGCTGATGCATCCATTTGGATTTCTTTGTATATTTCCAGAAGATAGTTTACCATCTTTGTATGTCGCATTTTCCCAAACTTTTCCAAGATCTGTCTCTACATGGCTAATTTGGCTGCTCGTCTTTCATGTATGCATTTCCATGTGTTTTCTGATATCCATGCTTTTCTATTTGTTGTTTGCAGTCCATCACTTGTTTGTGCTTCTGCGATTATGGCTGTGCTGTAAGAATGCCATAATTCATCTATATCTGTCTCTTCTACCTCACTAAATGCAGCGAACTGTTTTGTAAGTTCTAGATTGAAATTACTCTTAGTATTTTCATCTTATAGACTATGACTGACCGAGAGAGGCATACATGAGAGCTGTTAGGGAGGCAAAGTTCCGCAAGGGACATGCAAATGACTGACTGACTGACTGACTGATTGACTGAGACTATGACTGTTTATCTTTCTGAGTATTGCTTTCTTGTGTTGGCTTTTCAGTTTTAGTCTTATTTTCCCTATACACAGATTGTGATCACTGTTGACATCTGCACCCCTGTATGCTCTTACATCTATCAGAGATGTTCTGAATTGCTTTCTAATATAAAAGTATGTATCTGATTTCTGGTTCTATCATCTGGAGATATCTATGTTGTTTATGTATCCCTGTGTGTGGAAATATTGTTCCTTCAATAACCATGCCCTCTGTTAGACGTAGTTCAAGTAATCTTTCTCTATTCTGATTTACCGCATCAATCCCTTCTTTCCCCATTACATTTTCGACGTCGGTGTTATCTTTTATTGCCTTGGCATTGAAGTCTCCAATGACAATTAGGATGTTGTGTTTAGGGACTTTGTTAATGAGTCTTTGTAGCTGGTGATAGAAATTCTTTTATTTCATCCTCTGCATCGTTCGTGGGTGCATAGCGATGTGGGATTGTCATTCTTCCGTGCGTATTTTGTATCATTCTCTTAATATACGACTGTTCACTGGTTCCCGTTTTGTAAGTCTCTTTGCTGCTACAGTGGACATAATTATACCTACTCCTTCTTGATATTTCACATCGTCTCTTCCTGAATGTATGATTAACTTACGGTTTTCCGCCGATCTTTTTCCCTGCTTCTGATCATCGCATTTCACTGATGCACAGTAAGTCTAGGTGATATCTATCCATTTCTTGGATTACCTGAGCAGTTTTTGATGTTGTGGTCACTTTTCTTACGTTCCAGAATCCGATCTTCGTCACATATTTGGGGGCCGATGAGTGTGTTCTTTCGGTTGTTGTTTGCGCTCGTCGGAGTTGGTATCACTGATGCTCGATTGATTGTATTGCGAGTTTCAGTAACAGTTGTTTTTTTTTTACCCATATAGAGTTGCCTCTAGATGAGTTTCAGAATAAGGTTGTTGGCCTTATGCCCAGCTCCCGTTTTACGATGTGCATCGACGCAAAAGATTCACTCGAAAGTATGCCGGCAAGAGGTTAAAAATCTCCCGCCATCTTTTAATATCCATACAATAAGAAATTAATATTGAAGAAGGTTGGCTAGTAAAGAGGATTAAAGAGAGAAAACTTAAATATTTTGGACACATTAAACGTCATGAGAATTTAGAGAAGACCATCTTGGAAGTATACATAATGGGAAAACGAAAAATAAGAAGACCAAAGCGAAGATGGCTTCAGGACATCGTTGATAATATGCATTTGGATGCATCAGCAGCAGGGCATCTTGCTTAGAACCGAGAGGCTTACGGGAGAGCTGTTAGAAAGGCAAAGTTCCGCAAGGGACATACAAATGACTGAATGACATTATTATTATTATTATTACTGTATGTCCTGCCGAAAAGCGTTGGCGAACACGCTTATTCATCTTGTAAAGTCGTTCATGTTGTCAGGTGGTTTTATATTTGTCCGTGCCACTTGGCCAGTCAACTGAGATATTTTCATCTTTTCCTTCCTCTCTTCTTTTTTTCCCCTTGAATTTTTCAGTCATTGCTATGTTCTCCATCTTCTGTCTCTTCCCATGACAGTCCAAGAAAATTGTGACTGTCTGTTTCTTATCATTTTAAATACTTTTATTTTTTCTTAAACTTCTTTGAGGACTTTTTCTTTTCCTGCCTGCCCAAGTATTTGCTGCATCTTTCTCCAGAACCACGTCTTTTTTTGCTTCAAGTTTCTTTTTCATATTTTTATCTTGAACAGTCACTTGTCTACATCCATTTCTAGCTACTTATATATTTTTTCTGTAATAAAATGTGCATGTAACAATGAAAAAAATGTGTGTAACATCTGTTCTCAAAAGATGGAAATGGCTGGGCCATATAATCAGCCAGTCAATTATTTGCATGACCCTTGCGGAACTTTGCATCCCTAACATCTCTCCTGAAGGCCTCTCGGTTGTAAACAAGATGCCCTGCTGTGATGCATCCATTCGCGGATTATCAAAGATGTCTTGCAGCCATCTTCGTCTTGGTCTTCCTCTCCTTCTTTCTCCCATTATGTACCCTTCCAAGACGGTCTTCTTTAAATTCTCATGACGTTTAATGTGTCCAAAATATTTAAGTTTTCTCTGTTTAATCCTCGTTACCAGCCAGCCTTCTTCAATATTAAGTTCTTGTAGTATGGATATATTTGTTCTTTTTTGTGTCCATGATATTTGGAGAATCTTCTGTAGTATTTACATTCAAAAACATTTAAGCGTTTCTCAGACCACATACTACGAGTGGAACAAAAAAGCAGACACCACATGCCGCCTTGACTTGGACATCTCAGGTGAAAAGAAAGAGGGGTAGACCAGCTGGGGACATGGAGACGCACAAAACAGGAAGAACTAAAAGAAACAAGAAAAACATGATGTGCGTTATCAGGACTTGCTTATGACATGATTACTGGAGAACCTTTGTCGATGCATTATGCCCCATAGGGAGTACAGAGGACCGATGATGATGTTCATGTCTTTCAGCATTCAAACATCTGACAAGTTTGCCCACCCCTGAGACACACAAAACTTACACACTTCTACGATGCATAAAGCAAGGGAGCATGTCTGATAGCAAGTTGCGATGGGAAGTTAACTAAGTTAGGGGAGACAATTATATTAATAAAAACCCCGCAAAAGCCACATTGATCTAAATTCATTTATGTATCTGCGGCAGAAATCTATCATGCAGATGATTTTTAACAGATCACGTCACAGTAATAATATTAGCGATGAATGACTGTCCTACATTACGAGAACTTTTCATAAAAATATTCAAAAGTTCCCCCCAAACCGATGTTATTTCACCCTACATGTCTGTTATCCTTTTTCCCAACAATATTTTATTTATCTTCTCTTCATTCCACGAAATGCAGTCAGTTATTTTGTTCATCTACTTCACGCACTTCACCAAAATCGGATGTGCGTCTGCACAACCCTCGAAAGACGAAGAACGTCGAGAATAAAGATGAGAAGACAAAGAGTTAAAAAAAAAGAGGCTCATATGAGAACTCGATGGAAGGTTAATCCTTTCCAGAGATCTTCACAGGCCAAAGGGAATTGTTTTGAAAAAAAAAGGTGGATGTTGAAGCCAAGCAGTCCAATTCTGCTGTCAGGAAATGTGTGAGAGTTCATCTTATTAAGAATGGGATTAAGATAACATCCTGTGTATGCCTGACAGTTGCTTGAACTTAAGAAAATTATGAAGCCTTGGTGGCTAGCTGTGGTCGCGAAGGTAGATGAGATGTCATAGTTACCGTCGTTAATGATGTTAGATTCAAATTGTCTACACTGCCGAAGTATCCTTCTTTCTCTTTCTTCAGGGGAAAGAAAGAGCGACCCGGATCTTAAATTTGTTAAATAAAAATCATTTCACTAGTTTAAAAAAGAAAGAAAAAAAGTCTACATTTCCAGTTCTTGAGTGCTGGCCGTGGTCAGCGGTTCTCAAGTTGTTTACTGTTACAGATCCGTCAGTGGTTTGCCCGTTGTATCTTCATGCTACCCTTCGCTAGAACATCCTGTTAGACGCTAGCTTGATTTCAAAACATGTCGGTAGCGTTTTTCTACTTTATATATGGATGTCTAGGAGAATTTCTGACTAACTAACTAACTGATTGATTGACTAACTAACTGACTGAATGACTAACTAACTAACTGACTGGCTAACTAACTAATTGACTGAATGACTGACAGACTAGCTAGCTAATTTACTGACTGACTAATTAAATAATTTATTGAGTGACAAACTAACTAATTGACTGACAGATTAAGTAGCTAATTGACTGACTGACTGACTGACTAACTAATTAATTAAATGAATGACAAACTAACAGACTTATTGACTGACTGACTGACAGATTAACCAACTAGCCAATTGACTGACTGACTGACAGATTAACCAACTAGCCAATTGACTGACTGACTGACAGATTAACCAACTAGCCAATTGACTGACTGACTGACAGATTAACCAACTAGCCAATTGACTGACTGACTGACAGATTAACCAACTAGCCAATTGACTGACTGACTGACAGATTAACCAACTAGCCAATTGACTGACTGACTGACAGATTAACCAACTAGCCAATTGACTGACTGACTGACAGATTAACCAACTAGCCAATTGACTGACTGACTGACAGATTAACCAACTAGCCAATTGACTGACTGACAGACTAACTAACTAATTAACTGACTAACCCGCTAATTGACTAACTGACTAATTAATTTACAGACTGACTGACAAACCAGCTAACTGTCTGACTGACTGACTGACTAACTAATGAACAGGCTGACTGGCTACAATGACTGAATGCAAAATGTCGCTAGACATAATTTTCTTCTTCTTTAAAAATAAAATCTTACCAGTAATCACAGTGATATTTTTTGTAAAGCCATATCTTTTGGTTTATCTAGCTAGTTGTTACATCCTGTCACATAGTGTATTAGACTGTCGGTCAATCAGTTAATTAATCAATCAGTCAGTTAATAAGTTCATTAGTCTGTCATTGAATCAATTAGCTTTTCGTTCAACTAGTAACTTAATTAATTAGTTAGTTAGTAAGCCACTTGTTAATTAATCAGTCAATCAGTTAATTAATTTATTAGCTAGCAAAAGTTAATTAATCAATTATTTTTACATTAATTAGTTTATCAGTCATTTAATTAATTAGTCGATCTGTGATTGAGAGTTAATTAGTCAGCAAGTCAGTCATTCAGTCAGTTAATGAGTCAGCCAAACAGTCTGTCAGTTATTTAGTGAGTAGATCAAACGCTCAGTTTAATAATCAGTCATTTTTAATTAATCAGCCCAGAAGTCACTTAATTAGGCGATAAGTAAGTTAGGCAGTCAGTTGATTAATCAGTCAATCCGATCAATTAATTAATCAGTCAACCATTTAACTAGTCAGTTAATCAATTAGTGAGTTAATTAATCTGTTGCTTCTTTATTTATTTATTTATTTATCTTTTATTCGGTTGTTCAGGTAATTAGTCACTTTAAAAGTCAGTCAGTCAGTTTATCTGGTTAGAATCATCATGTTCACATTTGAGATGCGGCCATCAACTTCTAAGACATCCTCATCAATATATCATCCACAACAGAAACTGACTGCCCTAAACATAGTGCATTTCTTGCACGCACAAAACGAACTAATCAGTATTAAAACTATACTCCTCAATGGTCATTATCCCGTCTCTGTGTGATCTGTTCCCAAAGGTGGTGCTTAGTTTGCGCAAAGATGGCATCAAAACTGTCTCAGTGTACAGAGACTAATGATATCCTGCTTATGAAGATTTACAATTCTTTTTCTGGGCTCTGAAAATAACGGTCCAGCTGGGACGTAATTTTACCAGGGAGAATGAATGGCTGACGCTGCGATGTCAAGGTCATCTTGGTAGCCAGTCAGATGAACAAGTGTCCCCTGATAGCTCGTGATCACAAACTAAACGTTCCCACTGATCGTTAGGGTAGAAATAATTCTTCTTCTTCTTCTTCTTTTTCTCCTCCTCCTCCTCTTCCTTCTTCTTCTTCTTCTTCTTCTTCTTCTTCTCCTCCTCCTCCTAACCCTTCTTTTTCTTCTCCTCCTCCTCCTCCTAACTTTCTTCTTCTTCTTCTTCTTTTTCTTCTCCTCCTCCTCCTCTTCCTAACTTTCTTCTTCTTCTTCTTTTTCTTCTCCTCCTCCTCCTCCTAACTTTCTTCTTCTTCTTCTTCTTTTTCTTCTTCTCTTCCTCCTCTTCCTCCTCCTTCTTCTTCTTCTCCTCCTCCTCCTCCTAACCCTTCTTCTTCTTCTTCTTCTTCTTTTTCTCCTCCTCCTCCTCCTAACCCTTCTTCTTCTTCTTCTTCTTCTTCTTCTTCTTCTCCTCTTCCTCCTCCTCCTTCTTCTTCTTCTCCTCCTCCTCCTCCTCCTAACCCTTCTTCTTCTTATTATTTTTCTTATCCTCCTCCTCCTAACCCGTCTTCTTCTTCTTCTTTTCTTCTTCTTCTTCTTCTTCTCTGTCCGATTCTGCCGTTAACGTCGTAGGGAGTTTCAGACATCGGTCCAGAGCAAGATGAGAGGCCTGGGCAGCTGTCATGTTTCCTCAGCCCTTCCCTCACCCCTCATCTATCCACCTTCTTCTTGGTCGTCCTTGATCCCTATATCCAGCATGCAGCTGGTTATTCTGGATCTAACCAAAAAAAAAACTCTTGACTGTTGATGTAGCCCTTGAGAAGTGCTATTCTCACCATTTGCCGGATTATTTCATTACGCACTTGATCTCTTCTCGTCCCGTTAATCATTTTTCTTAAGCATTTCATCTCACGTGTTGTTATCTCTCTCTCATGGCATCTGGTCAGTGTCCGTGTATGTTAACTGAAAGCACAGAATCTGGGTAAATATTGCTTGATGAGGCTGAAAGACTCGCCGAAGACAGGAAAAGTTATGCGAACTACCTTGCTAGCACTATGTGACGTTTAACGGCACGGGAAGGATATAAGATATAAGATTGTTTGAAAGAGGTCTTCTCTTTGTGTGTGTGTGTCCATCGAGGTATGTGGATGTTTTATGATTGATGCAAGCTGATATGTAGCATTGTTTGCATTGTGAATTCTGCATGTGATTTTTCTGCCTATTTTAGCGTCCTGTGCAAATGTGTTTCCTAGAAATCTGAATTCACTAATATGCGTGTGTTTGGTGTTATTTATATACATGTTACATTCTCTTTGGGCTCTTCTTTTCACCATTGTTACTGTTTGGTGTTATTTATATAAATGTTACATTCTCTTTGGGGCTCTTCTTATCATCATTGTTTCTGTTTGATGTTATTTATATAAATGTTACACTCTCTTTGGGGCTCTTCTTATCATCATTGTTTCTGTTTTGTCGATATATATTTTCTTTTTTATGTGTACTCTTCGCAGATGCTATTGAGGCTGCTAGTATGATTTGTAATTATTTATTATTTTTGGTCTCTTGCAAACATCACTTCATTTAGATTTTTCGGTCCCAAGTTTGAATTTTTGATAATCTGAAGTAGATTACCTAGTAAATACCCCTCCCCCAGGTTAGCTTTGGTGATCTGAACTAGACTACCTGATAAATACCCCCAGGTTAGCTTTGGTGATCTGAAGTAGAGTACCTGATAAATACCTCCAGGTTAGCTTTGGTGATCTGAAGTAGACTACCTGATAAATACCTCCAGGTTACCTTATGTCACCTGAAGTTGACTACCTGATAAATACATCCAGGTTAGCTTATGTGACCTGAAGCAGACTAACTGAAAAATACATCCAGGTTAGCTAATATGATCTGAAGAAGACTACCTGATAAATACCTGCAGTTTAGCTTATATGATCTGAAGCAGACTACCTGATAAATACCTTCAAGTTAGCTTTGATGATTTGAAGTAGACTACCTGATAAATACCGACAGGTTAGCTTTGGTGACCTAAAGCATAGCACATAATAAAAACCTCCAAGTTAGCTTTGATAATTTGAAGTAGAGCACCTAACAAATACCTCCAGGTTAGCTTTGATGATTTGAAGTAGAGCACCTGATTAATACCCCCAGGTTAGCTTTGATGATTTGAAGTAGAACATCTAATAAATACCTCCATGTTAGCTTTGATGATTTGAAGTAGAACATCTAATAAATACCTCCATGTTAGCTTATGTGATCTGAAGTAGAGCACCTGATAAATACATCCAGGTTAGCTTTCATGATTTGAAGTAGACCAAGTGATAAATACATCCAGGTTAACTTATGCGATATAAAGCAGACTACCTGATAAATACCTCCAGGTTAACTTATGTGACCTGATGTAGACTACCTGATAAATACACCCAGGTTAGCTTTGGTGATCTGAAGTAGAGCACCTGATTAATACCCCCAGGTTAGCTTATGTGATCTGAAGTAGAGCACCTGATAAATACCTCCAGGTTAGCTTATGTGATCTGAAGTAGACTACCTGATAAATACCTCCAGGTTTACGTTGGTGATCTGAAGTAGACTACCTGATAAATACCCCCAGGTTAGCTTATGTGATCTGAAGTAGAGCACCTGATAAATACCTCCAGGTTAGCTTATGTGATCTGAAGTAGACTACCTGATAAATACCTCCAGGTTAGCTTTTGTGACCTGAAGTAGAGCACCTGATAAATACCCCCATGTTAGCTTATATTATCTGAAGTAGACTACCTGATAAATACCTCCAGGTTAGCTTATGTGACCTGAAATAGACTGTCTGATAAATACCCCCAGGTTAGCTTATGTGACGTGAAATAGACTGTCTGATAAATACCCACAAGTTAGCTTATGTGGCCTGAAATAGACTGTCTGATAAATACTCCCAAGTTAGCTCATGTGACCTGAAATAGACTGTCTGATAAATACCCCCAAGTTTGCTTATGTGACCTGAAATAGACTGTTTGATAAATACCCCCAGGTTAGCTTATGTGACGTGAAATAGACTGTCTGATAAATACCCACAAGTTAGCTTATGCGATCTGAAGCAGACTACCTTATAAATACCCCCAGGTTAGCTTATGTGACGTGAAATAGACTCTGATAAATACTTCCAAGTTAGCTTATGTGACCTGAAATAGACTGTCTGATAAATACCCCCAGGTTAACTTTGAAGAGGATTTTTTTATACAGATTAATTTTGTGCGTGCATTAAATGGAAATTGTTAGGTATGTTTAGGACACAAAATAATGGTATGTTCTGAATTAGGGCACAAAATAACAGTATGTTCTGAATTAGGGCACAAAATAACAGTATGTTCTGAATTATGGCACAAAATAACGGTATGTTCTGAATATTATCCTCCAAGGCCTGACGCACAGAGTGGTAGAAAAACGTTTGGATTTATAAGCCACTTCTGAAGTCTTGAAAAATACTTGCTACCAGTCGTATAGAACGGGGATTCTCAAACTGTGCTTCGAGGTCTGCAAATGATCCACAGAACGTCATCAAGTGGTCCACAGATTTCCTGTCTGTCTGCTATTCTGTGCCATCTATTCAATGAAAACAATTAAGGATTTGTGGCATTGCGGGTTTGAATATATGCCTGCAATCCGCAATTCTAGTTGAAAAAAATGGTCCTCTGATGTAAAATGTATTGGAACCACCGATACAGAAGACGGGAGATAATTACATATGTAACAACAATAATAGAGAATACATCAATAAATAATCATGTTGTATGTGCTTTAGGGCTCTATTTAATACCATCGCTTTAGGGAACATTTTGATGCCGTTTTTTTATGGCACAGTTTAAAAAAATCTCTTTAGTGGACAGTCTAATATCACTTCTTTATGGCACAGTTTAATATCATTTTTTAGAGCACAATTGAACATCATCTCTTTAGGGGACAGTCTAATGCAGTCTCTTCAACGCACAGTTTAATACAATCTCTTCAGTGCACAGTTTAATACAATCTCTTTAGTGCACAGTTTAATACAATCTCTTTAGGGCAGTCTATAGCAATCTTTTTAGTGCACATTTTAACACAATCTCTTTAGTGCACAGTTTAATACAATCTCTTTAGTACACAGTTTAATACAATCTCTTTAGTGCACAGTTTAGTACAATCTCTTTCACGTGCGCTATAAAATGAGAGCTTTTCAACTGTTCAACAATTTAAAAAAATTTTTTTAAACATTCTTTCTCAAACACTTTGTCACGGCACATTGGTGTGCTGCGAGACAGATAGATGTGTGCTGCCAAATTTTTAGAATACAAATATTTAAATTTCAAAATTTAAATCCTGTATAAAAATGGTCCTCTGATGATAAATATAAAAAATTATGATAAATAGCCTCCAGGTAAAGGGCGTGCAGCTGAAACGATCAGAGATTTGTGCCTGCAAGCAGTTTTCACTGTCACATAGAAAACAATGCCTTGTATAATAACGTACAAAACATTGCCTTGCATAAAAATATACCAAACAGTGCCTTTTATAATAACATAGAAAACAGTGCCTTGCATAATAACGTAGAAAACAGTGCCTTGTATAACAACATAGAAAACAATGCCTTGTATTAATAACACAGAAAACAATGGCTTGTATAATAACATAGAAAACAATGTCTTGTATAATAACATAGGCGACAATGCCTTGTATAATAACATAGAAAACAATCATCATCATCAGGTACAGTGCCGACTGGCGTTGGCTATTATTCTTCTCCAGAGTACACGATCCTTCATGCAGGTCATTAGCTCAGTTGGTGGTCTCCTCTCACACCATCCCGTCAGACTGTCCAGTATCACTTCTCTTGGCCTTCCTCTTGATCTTCTTCTTCTATTTTTCCTGTTGTTATAATATTTTCAATGTCCCCTCTTCTCATTGCATGTCCTATGAAAGTACATTGTCTCTCTCTTATATTTTTGACAAGGATTTTTGTCTCTCCAGCTCTTCTCATACATTCTTCATTAGTTATTTTTGCTGTCCAGGGGATTCGCAACATTCTTCTAATAAACCACATTTCTGCTGCTTCCAATGATTTTTGTGCAGACTTGCCTATTGTCCATGATTCACTTCCATATAACAAAATAGGTTCAATATAGCATTTTAGGGCTCGTTTTCTAACATTCATTGATAAGGATGTGTTGGTTAATATGTTTCTCATTCTCTGAAATGCAGTCTTTGCTTAGCCTGTTCTATTCCTAATGTCTGTTCTGCATTTCCCATCTGAAGTTATTACTGCTCAAAAGTATTTGAATTTCTGCACTTGCTTTAGACTAGTTCCATTTAATTTTATACTGCATGTTGGTGGATTCTGTTTCTTAGATATAACCAGTCTATGTCTTTTTTATGTAAAAAATAAGGCCTTTTTTTCACTTCCTTTAGCTATTTTATTCAAGAGATTTTGCAGGTCTTGTTGGTTCTCAGCTATCAGTATTGTGTCGTCAGCATACCGAAGGTTGTTAATATTGTATCCTCCAATATTTATGCCTAGTTCTGTGATGATCGTTCTTAGAATATTCTCACTGTACAGAGAAAAAATGTCTGGAGATAGTACACATCCTTGTCGCATCCCTTGTTTTATAGGTTGATATTTTCAAGTTCTATTTTCAACTCGAATTGCTCCTTCTTGGTGCCAATATAGATGTTTTATAATCCTCAGGTCTTTGAGGTCTATATTGATGTCTTAAAGCATTTTATTAATTTCATTATACTTGTCGAATGCCTTGGTATAATCAAGGAAACATAAACAGAGATCTTTCTGTACTTCTAAATCTATTTCTGTTAATGTTCGTAAAACATAAATGGCATTGTGTGCTCCTTTTCCTTCATCAAATTCAAACTGTTCATCTGCTATTTCTATTTTTATTTTTTTTCCTTGTTCTTCTCATAATGATTCTCAGAAGTAGCTTCGTTATGTGACATGAGAGGCTGATAGTCCGGTGGTCATCAAATTCCTTTGCACCTGGTTTCTTTGGTAGTGCTATAAACGTGGATTTAAGCAGGTCACTGGGCATATAACCACTTTTGTAAATGTCATTCAGTAACTTGGTTATTACTTTTATTCCTGTCTCCTCTAGTGCCTCTATTTCTTCTATTGTTATATTATCAGGCCCAGTCGCTTTTCCTTTCTTCATGTGTTTGATGGCATCTATGATTTCATCTTCAAGTATTGGTGGTCCATCACAGTTTTCAGTATCTGGTGTTAATTCTGGTCTTTCTCCTCCATATAGCTCACCGATGTACTCTGTCTACCTGTTCACGATGTCTTTCTTTTCAAATTAACGTTTTACCTTCTTTGATTTCCGCCATCATGTGGTATATTTTGTCTTCCTGTCTGTGAGTTCACTAATTCGCTTGGCATGTTTTTGCTGTCTTTATTATGGGAGTCCTCTATTTGTTTGCACTGTTAATTTAACCACACTTCCTTTGCTTCTCTCATTTGCGTCTTATTTCTTTATTTATCTTGCTATATTTTTCTTGGTTATTTTTACTCCTCCTCCTCTTGTCCATCAGTCCTAAGATGTCGTCTGTCATCCATTTATTTTTAGGGGCTTCTGTTTTTTTTTGGTGGTATTATCTCCTTAACAGTTTGGTGGATAGAATCTCCTAACATTGCCCATTGTTCATCTATATTTTTTATCTTTGCTATTGCATTGTATCTGTTTGTTATAATAACTTTGTATTGTTCTCGCAGTTCTTGGTCATTTTTAAGGAGTTCTGTATTCAGTTTGA
Organism: Achatina immaculata; assembly: GCA_009760885.1. NCBI lineage: Eukaryota > Metazoa > Mollusca > Gastropoda > Stylommatophora > Achatinidae > Lissachatina > Lissachatina immaculata. The sequence continues at coordinate 17,855,891 of CM019700.1, forward strand.
TGTTTCTCACTTTTCTGCATGCTTTCTTTAGCTTTATTCTAACTTTTCCACAGAGTGGATCATGGTCACTATTGCAGTCAGCTCCTGGCATTGTTTTTGTTGTCAGTAACGCATTTCGGAATCGTTTGTTGATTAATACGTAGTCTGTGTGGTTAAAAGTCTTTTTGTCTGGGCTGCACCACGTTGCCAGTCTTCGGGGATGTTGTTTAAACCATGTGTTTCCTACAACCATGCTGTGTATTCTTGCCCATTCAATTAATTTATAACCCCTGTCATTCCTCTCCCCCAGTCCATAGTCACCAACGATGTCTGAAGTTCTTCCTTTACCAATTTTGGCATTAAAATCTCCCATGACTATGGTAACTTCATGTGACTTTGTGTGTTTTAGGGCTGTCTCTATGTCATTATAAAATAGTTGTACATCATCTTCAGAATTTTCAGATGTTGGAGCGTACACCTGTATAATATTTATGTTTATTGGTTGTCCTTTCAGTTGAGCTAGTAGGACTCGGTCCGAGATGTTCAAATATCATATAATTGCCCTTGCTGTTTGTTCGTCAAATATAATTCCTACTCCTCGTTCATGTTTCTCATTTCCTGAATATATTATTGTATATTTATCAGAGTTTATCTTCCCTGCACCTGTCCATCTAACTTCACTCACTCCTAATATGTTGATCTTCATCCTTTCCATTTCCCTCTTTACATTTTCTTATTTTCCAGCCTGGAATAAAGTTCTAACATTCCATGTTGCTATTTTGAAATTGTTAGTTTTCCCACCAGTAGCTTGATGACGATCTGGCCACACCTGTGGCTCGTGAGCTGCCCTATCGAACGAGGCTGTTCCAGAGGAACATCCATTAACGTCGTTCATGACACATCTATTATTCTGAATAAACATAATTGTCCTTGGGAACTACAACAGTGGTTTCCCGTTGCCTTCTGCCGGTTTGTGTACGGGCTCTCCTCTAGCCTTTGGACTCCCTGTCCTACCCGCAAGGCAGTCTCTCTCTCTCTCTCTCTGAACCTTAAGTGCCCAGGGCACATGGGGCTTCCGCAAGGGTTTTCCACAAATGCCTGTCCTTTGCCTTTTTTTCTGTTCTTGCCCAGGTGAGCCCTCTATTGCTCAACATCCTTTCTGTTGTTCTTCTCCATGTCTCTTTTGGTCTACCCTTACTTCTGTTCCCCTGTGGTGTCCATCTTAGTGCTATTTTTGGTAGTGAGTTGTCAGTCATTCGGAGCACATGTCCCAACCATCGCCAGCGTCTTTCCTCAATAACTGTTGTCAGTGGTTTCATCTGCATTTCTGGTAATAAGATGTTATTTCTTATGGTGTTTGGCCAAAATATTTTTTTTATTTCTTCGTAAACATTTAGTCTGGAAAGAATTCAACTTGTTTTCTATGGTTTTGGTGATTTTCCAGCATTCACTACCATAGAGTAGTACACTTAGAATATTACTCTTAAATATCCTGATTTTCATATTTATGCTTAGTTTTTTTTTTATTTCCATATATTCTGCAGCATTGCAAAAGCATGGTTTGCTCTAGTAAGTCTACTGTTGGTGTCCTCTGTGCTGTCTCCATTTTCTACTACTCTGCTGCCAAGGTATACAAATTCGTTGACCTCCTCCACTAACTTGTTATCTACTCTGAGTACATTTCTGTTGTTCACATTTTGCTTCATTAACTTTGTCTTTCCTACGTTGATCTTTAGTCGTATGTTGTTTGCATTCTGAGTTAGCTTGTTTATTTTATCTTGCATATCTTTGTGGCTGCTTGATAATAGACAAATGTCGTCCGCAAAGTCAAGGTCCTCCAGCACTGTATCAAGGGTCCATTGTAATCCTCTGCGTTTGTCTGATGTTGCCTCCTTCATTAACCAGTCTACTGCCAAGATAAATAATGTTGGTGATAGTACACATCCCTGTTTCACTCCTGTTTGTACCCTAAAGCTGCTGGAGGTATGTTCCCCACAGATAACTTTGCACTGAAAACCCTCGTATAGGGATTTGATTACATTAACCATTTTATGGGGGAGGCCATGCCATCTTAGGATTTTCCACAGTGCATCTCTGTTGACACTGTCAAAGGCTTTCTCAAAATCTATGAATAATGCATATGTTGTGCTATGCCACACATTTGCCTGTTCTAATATTTGTCTAAATACAAATATGTGGTCTATGCATGATCTTCCTTTCCTAAATCCTGCCTGTTCTTTTCGAAGTTTTTCCTCAAGTGTTGGTACAATTCTGTTGATGATTATTCTGCAAAATACTTTACTTCTGAGTGACAGTAGGGTAATGCCTCTCCAGTTCCTGCAATCTCTGAGGTCACCTTTCTTTGGTAGTTTTACTATAAGCCCAGTTTTCCACTCCTCTGGGGCTTTTTCTAGATCCCAAATTTGTTGTAATATCCGGCAAAGTTGTTTTGGTTTTTCTGTTTCTTCTGATTTCAACATCTCAGCAGTCACTTCATCTTCACCTGGTGCCCTGTCTGATTTTAGCTTCTTTATCGCCTCCTTTACTTCATTTATTGTTATTGGTCCTGTATTGATGTTTAGTTCCGTTTTTGCTTCAGGTACGTCTATTGTTTGTGCTGCTTGTGTTCTGTTTAGTAGGGTGTTAAAGTGTTCCCTCCATCTTTCAATTTTTTCTCTTTCTCCACTGACCAGTTGTCCATTTTGTGTTCTTACTGCACTTTCACATCTTGTGCTGAAGTTACCTGTCATCTGCTTTGTGATTTTATATATGGTTTTCATGTCATTTGTATATGCTGCTTTCTCTGCTGTTTCTGCTAAGTTGTCATAATATTGACGTTTATCTTGACGGCATGATTCCTTCACTTCTTTGTCTTTTTGTGCATAATTACTTAAAACTCGTTCTTTAAGTCGTTGTGATTTGGTGTTCAGTAATTTTTTCTTGATTTCTTTTCTTTGCTCTATCTTTTCCCATGTGGTCTCGCTTATCCATTCCTCTTTTCTCCTTTTCCGATATCCGAGCACCTCTTTTGCTGTTTCCTGTAGTGTTTTATTGAACTCTAATATGGACATTTCTGTTTCGTCTTGTAGGACACTGAAGCGGTTCTTAAGTACTATTGAGAATTCATTTCTTGTTTGCTGGTCTATCAGTTTTCTTGTATCAAAATGTATCTTTCTGTGTTCTCCGATTCTGGCTTTCCTTAATTTTAGTTTTATTTTTGCTACCAGAAGGTTGTGATCACTTCCTACATCTGCTCCTTTCCTTGCTCGCACATCTTGTAGTGACCGTTTCCACTTGTTGTTTATTAGTATGTGATCGATTTGGTTTTCTGTCGCAAGGCAGTAATAACATTGAAAACAATTCCTTGTATAATAACATATAAGACAATGCCTTGTATAATAACATAGAAAACAATGGCTTGTATAATAACATAGGAAACAATGCCTTGTATAATAACATAGACGTCAATGCCTTGTAAAATAACATAGTCGTCAATGTCGTGCATAATAACATAGAAAACGATGCCTTGTATAATAACATAGAAAACGATGCCTTGTATAATAACATAGAAAACAATGCCTTGTATAATAACATAGACGTCAATGCCTTGTAAAATAACATAGTCGTCAATGTCGTGCATAATAACATAGAAAACGATGCCTTGTATAATAACATAGAAAACAATGCCTTGTATAATAACATAGACGTCAATGCCTTGTAAAATAACATAGTCGTCAATGTCGTGCATAATAACATAGAAAACGATGCCTTGTATAATAACATTGAAAACGATGCCTTGTATAATAACATAGAAAACGATGCTTGTATTATAATATAAACCACAATGCCGTGTATTACAATATCTTGAAATGGACTCTTTTTTTCATTTGTATATATATTATATATATATAGTCATTGTAGTTTAAAAAAACTTTGAAAATGTTAAAAATATATGGTTAACTTCACGAGAATCTAATATTAACAATTCGGATGTTCCAAGACAAAACGTTGGATTACCTAGTGCGCCAGAATCTAATATTAAGGATGTGCCAAGAAATAAAGTTGGATTATCAAGTGCGCCAGAATCTAGTATTAACATTTAGGATGCGCCAAGACAGAAAGCTGGATTACCAAGTGCGCCAGAATCTAGTATTAACATTTAGGATGCGCCAAGACAGAAAGCTGGATTACCAAGTGCGCCAGAATCTAGTATTAACATTTAGGATGCGCCAAGACAGAAAGCTGGATTACCAAGTGCGCCAGAATCTGAGAAAATTTGGTAACCGGTGCTTCGACCTTTGACCTCCTCAGTACTCGTATCTGGGACAGCAATGTTGACTGTCACTGATCAGTCACATGTCTTGTCTCTGCCCAGGTTGTTATCCTAAGTCTCCCCCCCCCCCCACCCGCCTCGCCCGACCCACCTCTGCCCTCTCCACTAAATGTTTTATGGTCTCATAGTCCCCTCAGAATCTTGGCCGATTACGTTGGAAATCGATTTCTGGCCCCGGGTTCAATTATTTGTCGGTTTGGCGAGATAAATAATCGCGGGCGGATTCGAAGAGATTGGCTGGACCAGTCTTAAATGGTTCGGAGAAGTCGATTCCCGAGGATCTAACGCGAATGGTCGCAGCTTGGTCAACCAAGGGGCAGGAAACAGTCGTTTGTTAGCTTCCAGTGTTTTTCAATCTTCCCTGACCCACACAACCTGGTGTGAGGGCGGGGTTCTTCGTGACCTCTGTGTTATGTGTGTGTGGTGTGTATGTGTGAGTGTGGAAGATTAGAGGAGCGACTGAGGGTGAAAAAGGATGAGATTTGGCCGATTTCCCACACCAGGGGGAGATAAATAGTATGAGAGGAAAGACTAGTACTACAGATATAAGTAACTGGGAGTTGCCTGCCGTTGTTTTCTGTCGTTGCCTTTTTGTAAACAAGCCAGAACCAAGTTGGCATTATCCACTGTTCTCTGCACATATTTTCTATGTCCTGTGTCCCATTTTTTCCGGCCTTCCAGTTAGTGCTAAGGTTTGATTTCAAGTTCCTAAATTCGTCTTGGGCTGGAAGGAACGAAACGATTATACTTTCTTTTCAAAGAGTTAAGAATTGGCCACACAGGCCCGTCTAACATTCTGCCCTTTATCGTACAGCTTTCACTAAGTCACAGTCATTCAGTGTAGCTGGAGGTAGCTATCCACACACTTTGCCAGTACATCTAGTGTTTGATGCAGCGCTTAGTTCGATTAATAAATGTACATACAGGAGTTTTTATTGTGCTACAGATGTACTAACACACATTACATAACTATGTGCGTACTAACACATATTACATAGCTATGTGTGTACTAACACATATTACATAGCTATGTGTGTACTAACACATATTACATAGCTATGTGTGTACTAACACATATTACTAACACACATTACATAACTATGTGGTCACGCTGTTGTTCGTCCTTATGTTTATGCGAAACGAAAAATGTCACGTGAAAAAAAGTTCCTGTGAAATGACTTTTTGTTGTGTGAAAATACCCGGAAAATTACCGTACTCGCTATTTGTTGTAAAGTCACTGCTGCTTATGAGAAAGCAGCCGCTGTTGTATCTGATCGAAGATTCAAGTATTTTCTCACTTATTTGCCGTCACTGATATAAAAATCTGCTTGTCTTCTTAAAAATTTCCGCTCACACTATCAGAGTGAGGAGTACAAAGACCTGGCCAAGCAACTAAGGCAGTTGGTAGAAGTCAAGGCAAAAGTGATAGTTGGATAGTTGGAGGTGTCGTTGCAACATCGGCATACAACCTATGTAAGCAATTGGGCATACAAGGACAAGAAAGAGCAAGGGCATTGTAAAGCCCTTCAGAAATAGCAGAAAATGGCCTCATGCTGGCTGTGGAGTATGCGAATTAAAATTACTCAGAATTTAAAAATTTTCTGTTGTCAAATCTAAGACCGTATTGGAAGGGTACATAATGGGGAAAAGAAAGAGAGGAAGACCATGGCGAAGATGGCTGCAAGACATCGTTGATAATCTGCAAATGGATGCATCAGCAGCAGGGCATCTTGCTTACAACTTAGAGGCCTACAGGAGAGCTGTCAGGGAGGCAAAGTTCCGTAAGGGACAAGCAAATGACTGACTGACCGACATATCTAATATTAGTCCCGCGTGACAGAGCGTCTTAGAGGTCCTCCAAGGTACAGTGCCACATATACTTCCTCTTATGATCTTTAGAAAATTGTTGTTTCGCTCTCTACAATATAGAGTTGTCCGGCATATCTGAACTAAAAACTTTGTGAAGTATCTGGTGTAATGGTAGTGTGCGTGGACATAAATCAAGGGATTGCGAGTTAAATCCCAGATAGGTGTCTTCTTTTTTCATATTACAGATTATATTTTCTTAGTTTTAAGAAATAAAATATTGTTTTACCATTGAGTCATTTTTTACCAGTTATTTTTTTTTTAGTAAACTATTTTGTCTCATCCTAGAGGAGCGTCTTCTTCTTCTTCTTCTTCTTCTTCTTTATCCCTGAATCTGAAAGCTAGTGTTCTCTGCAGCCGATGCGGTGGAGATGTTGAGATGGTGAGATGGTGAGATGTTGAGATGGTTAGATGGTGAGATGGTGAGATGTTGAGATGGTTAGATGTTGAGATGGTGAGATTTTGAGATGGTGAGATGTTGAGATGGTGAGATTTTGAGATGGTGAGATGTTGAGATGGTGAGATGTTGAGATGGTGAGATGTTGAGATGGTGAGATGTTGAGATGTTGAGGCACAGCTTCATGTCGATCTGGAAGCCTGTTATGGCACTTACTTATTCAGTCCTTGACTGACCTTAAAAAGCAAGGGATGTGCAATACCTCTTTAGCAGATCCCACCACCATGGGGACTCTAGCGATCCACACACTTTGCCAGTACATCAAGTGTTTGATGCAGCGCTTAGTTCGATTAATAAATGTACATACAGGAGTTTTTATTGTGCTACAGATGTACTAACACACATTACATAACTATGTGCGTACTAACACATATTACATAACTATGTGTGTACTAACACATATTACATAACTATGTGTGTACTAACACATATTACATAACTATGTGTGTACTAACACATATTACTAACACACATTACATAACTATGTGGTCACGCTGTTGTTCGTCCTTATGTTTATGCGAAACGAAAAATGTCACGTGAAAAAAAGTTCCTGTGAAATGACTTTTTGTTGTGTGAAAATACCCGGAAAATTACCGTACTAGCTATTTGTTGTCGATATAAAGTCACTGCTGCTTATGAGAAAGCAGCCGCTGTTGTATCTGATCGAAGATTCAAGTATTTTCTCACTTATTTGCCGTCACTGATATAAAAATCTGCTTGTCTTCTTAAAAATTTCCGCTCACACTATCAGAGTGAGGAGTACAAAGACCTGGCCAAGCAACTAAGGCAGTTGGTAGAAGTCAAGGCAAAAGTGATAGTTGGATAGTTGGAGGTGTCGTTGCAACATCGGCATACAACCTATGTAAGCAATTGGGCATACAAGGACAAGAAAGAGCAAGGGCATTGTAAAGCCCTTCAGAAATAGCAGAAAATGGCCTCATGCTGGCTGTGGAGTATGCGAATTAAAATTACTCAGAATTTAAAAATTTTCTGTTGTCAAATCTAAGACCGTATTGGAAGGGTACATAATGGGGAAAAGAAAGAGAGGAAGACCATGGCGAAGATGGCTGCAAGACATCGTGATAATCTGCAAATGGATGCATCAGCAGCAGGGCATCTTGCTTACAACTTAGAGGCCTACAGGAGAGCTGTCAGGGAGGCAAAGTTCCGTAAGGGACAAGCAAATGACTGACTGACCGACATATCTAATATTAGTCCCGCGTGACAGAGCGTCTTAGAGGTCCTCCAAGGTACAGTGCCACATATACTTCCTCTTATGATCTTTAGAAAATTGTTGTTTCGCTCTCTACAATATAGAGTTGTCCGGCATATCTGAACTAAAAACTTTGTGAAGTATCTGGTGTAATGGTAGTGTGCGTGGACATAAATCAAGGGATTGCGAGTTAAATCCCAGATAGGTGTCTTCTTTTTTCATATTACAGATTATATTTTCTTAGTTTTAAGAAATAAAATATTGTTTTACCATTGAGTCATTTTTTACCAGTTATTTTTTTTTAGTAAACTATTTTGTCTCATCCTAGAGGAGCGTCTTCTTCTTCTTCTTCTTCTTCTTTATCCCTGAATCTGAAAGCTAGTGTTCTCTGCAGCCGATGCGGTGGAGATGTTGAGATGGTGAGATGGTGAGATGTTGAGATGGTGAGATGTTGAGATGGTTAGATGGTGAGATGTTGAGATGGTGAGATGTTGAGATGGTTAGATGTTGAGATGGTGAGATTTTGAGATGGTGAGATGTTGAGATGGTGAGATTTTGAGATGGTGAGATGTTGAGATGGTGAGATGTTGAGATGGTGAGATGTTGAGATGGTGAGATGTTGAGATGTTGAGGCACAGCTTCATGTCGATCTGGAAGCCTGTTATGGCACTTACTTATTCAGTCCTTGACTGACCTTAAAAAGCAAGGGATGTGCAATACCTCTTTAGCAGATCCCACCACCATGGGGACTCTAGCGATCCCTACCCCGATAGCCAGGCTAGGCCTGTTACTGGAGGCACCAACAGAGAGGTGGGACAGGGTCTTGTTCAAGTTCGCAAATCCTGACGCTGGGACGCCAGATATGGGTCACTGACTGCCAAATCAGACAGTATCTCCGCCGCTGTCTATATCGTTTTTTTTTTCAAACAAAAGAAGATGCAAAGGAAAAGAAAAGAAAGAAAGTTCCGTTTTTTAAGAAAATCTTGACAGAGGGTTGAAGCCAGAGACAGACTGAACCCCATCTGGGTCCCATGGCTAAAAGTAACGAAGGCCTCAGCCCTTTATTAAGACATCCATTTCATGATAGAAAATTAATAAAATAATGATCTTATATGCAGATTTTTATTTTTTACATTGCTTTACTCGAGGCCGCCTTCCCTCTCGGGGCCCGTAGGCTTAAGTCTCTTCGGTCTTAGATAGTCTGTCACTGACTGAAGCAAAGCAACTAGCGTGACTGGTAAAAAAGGACAGACAAAGCTCAGGGACAAACTGGAAGAAATAAGACAAAGCTCAGGGACAAACTGGAGGAAAGACAGACAAAGCTCAGTGGCAAACTGGAGGAAAGACAGACAAAGCTCAGGGACAAACTGGAGGAAAGAAAGACAAAGCTCAATGACAAACTGGAGGAAATGCGTACTAACACATATTACATAACTATGTGCGTATTAACACATATTGCATAACTATGTGGTCACGCTGTTGTTCGTCCTTATGTTTATGCGAAACGAAAAATGTCACGTGAAAAAAAGTTCCTGTGAAATGACTTTTTGTTGTGTGAAAATACCCGGAAAATTACCGTACTAGCTATTTGTTGTCGATATAAAGTCACTGCTGCTTATGAGAAAGCAGCCGCTGTTGTATCTGATCGAAGATTCAAGTATTTTCTCACTTATTTGCCGTCACTGATATAAAAATCTGCTTGTCTTCTTAAAAATTTCCGCTCACACTATCAGAGTGAGGAATACAAAGACCTGGTCAAGCAACTAAGGCAGTTGGTAGGAGTCAAGGCAAAAGTGATAGTTGGATAGTTGGAGGTGTCGTTGCAACATCGGCATAAACCTATGTAAGCAATTGGGCATACAAGGACAAGAAAGAGCAAGGGCGTTGTAAAGCCCTTCAGAAATAGCAGAAAATGGCCTCATGCTGGCTGCGGAGTATGCGAATTAAAATTACTCAGAATTTAAAAATTTTCTGTTGTCAAATCTAAGACCGTATTGGAAGGGTACATAATGGGGAAAAGAAAGAGAGGAAGACCATGGCGAAGATGGCTGCAAGACATCGTTGATAATCTGCAAATGGATGCATCAGCAGCAGGGCATCTTGCTTACAACTTAGAGGCCTACAGGAGAGCTGCCAGGGAGGCAAAGTTCCGTAAGGGACAAGCAAATGACTGACTGACCGACATATCTAATATTAGTCCCGCGTGGCAGAGCGTCTTAGAGGTCCTCCAAGGTACAGTGCCACATATACTTCCTCTTATGATCTTTAGAAAATTGTTGTTTCGCTCTCTACAATATAGAGTTGTCCGGCATATCTGAACTAAAAACTTTGTGAAGTATCTGGTGTAATGGTAGTGTGTGTGGACATAAATCAAGGGATTGCGAGTTAAGTCCCAGATATGTGTCTTCTTTTTTCATATTACAGATTATATTTTCTTAGTTTTAAGAAATAAAATATTGTTTTCCCATTGAGTCATTTTTTACCAGTTATTTTTTTTTAGTAAACTATTTTGTCTCATCCTAGAGGAGCGTCTTCTTCTTCTTCTTCTTTATCCCTGAAGCTGAAAGCTAGTGTTCTCTGCAGCCGATGCGGTGGAGATGTTGAGATGGTGAGATGGTGAGATGTTGAGATGGTGAGATGTTGAGATGGTTAGATGGTGAGATGTTGAGATGGTGAGATGTTGAGATGGTTAGATGTTGAGATGGTGAGATTTTGAGATGGTTAGATGGTGAGATGGTGAGATGTTGAGACGTTGAGATGGTGAGATGTTGAGATGGTGAGATGTTGAGATGTTGAGGCACAGCTTCATGTTGATCTGGAAGCCTGTTATGGCACTTACCTATTCAGTCCTTGACTGACCTTAAAAAGCAAGAGATGTGCAATACCTCTTTAGCAGATCCCACCACCATAGGGACTCTAGCGATCCCTACCCCGATAGCCAGGCTATGCCTGTTACTGGAGGCACCAACAGAGAGGTGGGACAGGGTCTTGTTCAAGTTCGCAAATCCTGACGCTGGGACGCCAGATATGGGTCACTGACTGCCAAATCAGACAGTATCTCCGCCCCTGTCTATATCGTTTTTTTTTTTCAAACAAAAGAAGATGCAAAGGAAAAGAAAAGAAAGAAAGTTCCGTTTTTTAAGAAAATCTTGACAGAGGGTTGAAGCCAGAGACAGACTGAACCCCATCTGGGTCCCATGGCTAAAAGTAATGAAGGCCTCAGCCCTTTATTAAGACATCCATTTCATGATAGAAAATTAATAAAATAATGATCTTATATGCAGATTTTTATTTTTTACATTGCTTTACTCGAGGCCGCCTTCCCTCTCAGGGCCCATAGGCTTAAGTCTCTTCGGTCTTAGATAGTCTGTCACTGACTGAAGCAAAGCAACTAGCGTGACTGGTAAAAAAGGACAGACAAAGCTCAGGGACAAACTGGAAGAAATAAGACAAAGCTCAGGGACAAACTGGAGGAAAGACAGACAAAGCTCAGTGGCAAACTGGAGGAAAGGCAGACAAAGCTTAATGACAAACTGGAGGAAAGACAGACAAAGCTCAATGACAAACTGGAGGAAAGACAGACAAAGCTCAATGACAAACTGGAGGAAAGACAGACAAAGCTCAGTGACAAACTGGAGAAAAGACAGACAAAACTCATTGACAAATTGGAGAAAAGACAGACAAAACGCAATGAAAACTGTAAGAAAGACAGACAAAACTCAGAGACAAACTGGAGGAAAGACAGACAAAGCTCAGTGACAAAGGTTAGAAAATAACACGTGACGGGACATCATGTATCCTTGACCCGTATATCTGCTGGCCTCAGAGGCCAGGAAGCGCAGCCGACCAAGATCCTGTCCCTCTTTCTCTGTTGCTATTCCCAGTAACAGGCATATCCTGGCTAACTGGACAAGGGTCGCCATAGCCTCCATGGTAGTGGAGTCTGCTAAAGAAATACTGCACCCCTTCACCCCCCCCCCCAACACCCTAACCCCTCCCCCGTCTAGCTCCACCCAGAGATTGAAAAATAAACAGCCGTCGTAACCAGCTCCCTATCCGATACGATGCTTCACCTCAACATCTTCACCGCATCGCCTGCAAAGAACACCGGGTGCAGATAGGGAGATAGGAGCAGAAGAAGAAGAAGAAGATTAAGGAGACGAAGTCTGTGACAGATCTTTTTTGGCTTTGGGTAGGTTGGTGGGGGGGTTAGAGGTAATACTGAGAGGGAATGAAGGGGGGGGGGGGTTAGAAGTAATACTGAGAGGGAATGAAGGGGGGGGGGGGTAGAAGTAATACTGAGAGGAAATGAAGGGGGGGGGGTTAGAAGTAATACTGAGAGGGAATGAAGGGGGGGGGGGTTAGAAGTAATACTGAGAGGGAATGAAGGGGGGGGGGTTAGAGGTAATACTGAGAGGGAATGAAATTGGGGGAGGGGGGAGTTAGAGGTAATACTGAGAGGGAATGAAATTGGGGGAGGGGGGAGTTAGAGGTAATACTGAGAGGGAATGAAATTGGGGGAGGGGGGAGTTAGAGGTAATACTGAGAGGGCATGAAATTGGGGGAGGGGGGCGTTAGAGGTAATACTGAGAGGGAATGAAATTGGGAAGGGGGATAGAGGTAATACTGAGAAGGAATGAAACTGGGAAGGAGGGGAGGGTAAAATCTTGTGATTCCTTTTTTTCCCCCAGTTATGGCAAAATGTAAAAGTTCACTGCTTTATTTCGCACAAGAAACAACCAAAGCAACAGCCAAGGCTCTCAGACATTCCCCGCCTCCTTCTTGGCTGATGCCAGACTCTAGCTAAGGGTGAACACCCCCCCCCCCCCCCCCAGAATCTGTGAGTGAGAGAAGTGAGACCGACCGTAGAAATGAAGGTTTGATTTGTCAGTCTCTATATTGCGCATTTATGTTCCAATTTCCTCCGGTTCTCGGACCAGAGAAACATGGCCACCGTGTTAGCGCGTTGAGTCGCAACGATTGCTTGCGTTTTGATGACTTGCTGTAAAAACCTCAATTCTCCATTAATTGAATCGCGGTTCCTAGCTCCGGTGGCAAATTTATAAAAATAAAAAAATGAAAAAGAAAAAAAACGACAACGAACTTTCGTGATGCTTTACTGACGGAAATGTAGTTTCGAGAAGAGAGTTGGCAAGATGTGGCCAACACTCGAGACCGGAAAACTTCCAAATTTGGGGGCATATTCTAACAGATTGTGGATGTTCGGAAAATGACGGCGGTGAGACATAAAAAAGTTCCTCCCTGGAACAGCCAGCAAGATGTTCATTATAGCCGACGTGGTGAAGGCGTTTGAGGCATAGCATTGTGTAGGAGGAGGGTGTGGGTTACAGGTGATATTTTTTTTCCAGATCGTGAGTGGAGCTGGAAAAGCAGGAATGGGCGAAGCACAGCTTCAGTGCGAGATGTAGATACAGTTTTATAACTAAGTGTAAATGTACTTTACCATACCATGAAATATAGACGCAATTTACCACGAGATAGTGATACTTTACTAAGAGTACGAAATGCAAATATTCTTTACCTCGAAATGTAGATTTTATCACGAGATATAGATATACTTTACAACGAGATGCAGATATAGTTTAGAGGGAGATATAGGTTTAATTTGCAACTAGATGTAGTTATCCTTTTTAATGAGATTTTTATATACTTTACAGCGAGATGCAGATATACTTTATCACGAGATATAGTTATACTTCACAAAGTAAAGTAAATATACTTTACAACGAGATGTAAATACTTTACAACGATATGTAAATATACTTTACAACGAGATGCAGATATACTTTACCACGAGCTGTAAACATACTTTATAACGAGATGCAGATATTCTTTACCACGAGATGTTGATACACTTTACAACGAGATGTAAAGATATGACGAAAACTAGTAGAGAATGTGAAGGACGATTTACAGATAGACGGAGAGGCACAGGAGATAGTTAAAAGGACCAGTGCGGATCTCTGTAGGGCAATACAAAGAAAGAATAGAATGGACATACAGATAATCAGTCAGACAAACTGATGGATGGATGGATGGATGGATGGATGGATGGATGGATGGATGGATGGATGGATGGATGGATGGATGGATGGATGGATGGATTGACGACTCAAGAATATATACTTGGATCGGTGGGCAGAAAATTGAACAGATAGATGGCCTCATGAACGGATGAACCGACAGGCGGATGAACATCTGGGCACGGAAATAAAAGCCTCTGTGAGTTAATTAATTGACAATTTATTAATTAAACGAGGTCAGATTTATTTAAATTTTTTATTGGTAGACAATTTAATTAAAAACAGGACAGACAGTTAAATCTGTATGAGGTTTCTCCTCCGCCGGTAGCAGCGTTGGCCACCGTATGCTCTTTACTACATAAATAATGTTCAGAGGTAAAATACTGACCGATTTGCTGGCGATCGGTGCATCTGTGATGAGAATAGCCTATATCCACTGGAAATCATTATATCGGAGTGTGGGATACTGGCAGATAACAGACATGATGTGTTTAGTTTGACTCCATCCTGAGAATGAACAGTACATATCTAATAGCCGTGCACCAGACAACAAGTGCCGCTATAGTAGATGCCATTCTGAAAGACGTTGATGGCCATGCTTCTTCTTCTTATGCAGTCCTTAGTGTTTCCCACAGATTCAAATGCTCCTGATATATTTTCATTAGTTTCCTGAAATACGAGGGGTGATTGATGTTGTCGGCATAACGCACAAATACTTAAAACACACAGCTGATATTAGGTGCATTTGTAGATCAGGTTAATATCACGTTAAACACCAAGTTTCAAGAAATTAACTGCAACTGATTTTTTTAACAGGCTATTGAAGTGATAAGGGGTGGCAGAAATTGAGAAAATGGATAACATTTCTCATTGAGCAGTCATTCGCTACCTCTGCATCAAGGGCTTATCACTGAAGGAGATCCATGAGGATATGGTAGAGACTCTAGGGGAGAGTGCCCCTTCTTACAGCACAGTGAAGAAATGGGCACCACAATTCAAATATGTATGGGAGAGTATGGAAGATGATCCCCGTCCAGGAAGACCAACAACGGTAACCACCGATGAAACCACCGGCAGAATCCATGACATGATAATGGAGGATCGACGACTAAATGAGCAGTACATTGCTACTGAGTTGGGCATCTCCCAGGAACGTGTTATTCACAGATGACAAAGGTCTCTACTCGATGGGTCCCGAAACTTCTTTGAGCTGATCACATACGACAGCGTCTCAACATGTCAAGAGACAATCTTGGCCATTTTCTGCAGATCCTGAAACGTTTCTTCAGCAATTTGTGACTGTGGATGAGACTTTGGCTCATCATTTTCAACCAGAAGCCAAAGAATAGTCGAAGCAATGGCAACACCATGGATTCCCACCTCCAAAGAAAGCAAGGGTGGTTCTGTCTACAGGCAAAGTGATGGCTTCCATCTTTTTTGGAATTTAGAAGGTGTGCTATTGGTAGACTATCTTCAAATTGGCAGAACGGTCACCAGGGAATATCAGGCTAATCTTGTGAAGCAAATGCAGGTCAAATTGAAGGAAAATCGTTGAGGGGAAATTGACGAGAGGAGTCATCTTTCATCAAGACAATGCTCCAGTTCACAAGTCGGCTGTGACAATGGCTGCCATTCATGAATGCGGCTTCCAGCTTCTTGAACATCCTCCTTATTCCCCAGATTTGGCCATTTCGGACTATTACCTGTTAACCAAACTCAAAAAAGGACCTCAGTGGTCGCAAATTTGCTTCAGATGATGACGTCATTCATGCTGTAGACCACTTTCTACTGGCACAAGATGCTGACTTTTACAAAGAGGAGATCCGTATGCTCAAGGTTCGCTGGACTAAGTGCATAAACTTGCAAGGAGAAATAAACTTGAGAAATAATCCAAAAAAGTTGCCCACAAATAATCCGTTGTACCTTATGCTGAGAACTTATCAATCATCTCCCGTATTTTTCTTCTTATCTCATTTTCCATATTCTTCCTGTGAATTTTCCAGTCATTATCAAATTCTCTAACTTTTTTTTTCTCTTGACATGTCTAAGTTCTCTAACTTCTATCTTCTCATGACATGTCTAAGTTCTCTAACTTCTGTCTTCTCATGACATGTCCAAGTTCTCTAACTTCTGTCTTCTCATGATATGTCTAAGTTCTCTAACTTCTGTCTTCTCATGATATGTAAGTTCTCTAACTTCTGTCTTCTCATGATATGTCTAAGTTCTCTAACTTCTGTCTTTTCATGACATGTCCAAGTTCTCTAACTTCTGTCTTCCCATGACATATCTAAGTTCTCTAACTTCTGTCTTCTCATGGCATGTCTAAATTCTCTAACTTCTGTCTTCTCATGACATGTCCAAGTTCTCTTCCCATGACATGTCTAAGATCTCCATCTTCTTATGACGTGTCTAAAGTTCATCATGTGCTGCCTTCAGTACCGAGATTGGCGATAATAAATCTCCAGTTTACTCGCTCCTTCGCCATGATGTTGCACTCCACCAGGTTGTATCCTGCAATTCTTGTATTTTATCTTCTCATCTACATCTCTGTCTACCTTTCCTTACACCTTTCCTTCTAGTATGGTCTTCAGTACTTTGTTATATCTTCTGATGCGGTCATAGTATTTTGTTATACCTTCTGATTTGGTCATAGTATTTTGTTATACCTTCTGATGCGGTCATAGTATTTTGTTATACCTTCTGATGCGGTCATAGTATTTTGCTTCATTGCTCCTTATATCTTTGAGAAGTTCACTTTTAAAACTTGCAATTGTTCTAACACTAGAACATCTGTTCTTTTCATATTCTTTGATACATGAACTACTTTCCTATAAACCCATATTTTTCCTGTATTTATCATTCTCGCCGGATTCTTATATAGAGCCCAGGTTTATACTCCATACAGTAGTACAGAATAAGTATTATTCATTCATTCATTCATTCATTCATTTGCATGTCCCTTGCGGAACTTTGCCTCCCTAACAGCACTCCTGTAGGCCTCTCGGTTGTGAGCAAGATGCCCTGCTGCTGATGCATCCATTTGCAGATCATCAACCATGTCTTGCAGCCATATTCGCCTTTGTCTTCCTCTCTTTCTTTTTCCCATTATGTACCCTTCCAAGTCAGTCTTCTCTAGATTATCGTGACGTTTAATGTGTCCAAAATATTTAAATTTTCTCTCTTTAATCCTCTTTACTAGTCAACCTTCTTCACTATTAAGTTCTTGTAGTATAGATAAATTTGCTCTTTTTTGTGTCCATGATATTTGAAGAACTCTTCTGTAGCATTTACATTCAAATGCATTTATGCGCTTCTCAGCTATTTTGTTAAGAGTCCAGGTCTCACAGGCATATGTTACGATGGGAAAGATGCGCACTTAAAAATCTTATTTTTGTGGTTCTATCTGCTCCTCTCCACAGATTCTTCAGTTGTATTACTTTCTGAAGGGCGATAGATGTCCTCCTTTTAATTTCCCTCATTATATCTCCATTACTAGTTAGTAGTGATCCAAGATATTCAAAACTCTCCACGTCTTCCAGTGTTTCCTCATTGATACATATTTAAGCTGCCTTGTTTGTTTTGTCAGTTGTCATCAGTTTAGTTTTCATTGCATTAAGATAGAGGTTTCGCTCTTCGCTGTTCTTACGGACTGACATAATTAGTTTTCCCATTCCTTTACAGAATAAGTATAGTATTTATAAAAACAAAAAAAAATGCGATTTATAAAAACAGAATAAGTATAGTATTTATAAATCGCATTTTTTTGTTTTTATGGATAACAACTCTGCCGTCATAGTTTTGCCGCTGTGTGTTTCCATTTCTATTCCATTCTTTGCCTCCAGCTCACTTCTCTCATGCTCATTCAATATCTAGGATGTATATTTCAAGCGCATATACTTTTCATCTCTACGTATGCTTCATTGATTACACCAAACCGTTCGACAAGGTGAAACACGATGAAATTATTAAAATGCTTGGAGACATCAATTATAGACGGCAAAGACCTGAAGATTGTAAAACATCCATACTGGCAGAATAACAATGTAGTAGTGTGAACTGTCACATTATTGATGAAGTTTGAAGACGATTAAGCTTTTCTTTTGATCATAACTCATCGAGGTCTCACACGCATTACTACATTCACTAGATCAGATCATATGAAACTTTCACGGAATTCATTTATTTTAACACATATGATCAAGACGTATTGTCGACAGTATAACTAGGATTGTATCACTTAATCATTTGTTCACAATATCAAACTCTATCATATTCTACATGCATTCAAGACTCTTTTACATATAAATATATTTTACATATAAATACATATTTTTCCATATAAATATATATTACATATAAATATAGTAAAGTAAAAAAAAGTAAAGGTAACCCTGTCATGCCATAGAGGCACATAGGGATCTGGTGTTAGTGCCCATATTTTCCTTGACCTGTCAGCACACTATAGGGTGATATGGTTAGTATCACGCCTGGCTGCCTTTCCTTCCCCAACTACAGAAGAAGTCGGGTACCCATTTCTACAGCTGGGTGACTGGGGTGCCGCCGGCCGGATTCGAACCCCCGACCTTCGCCATGAGAGACCAGTGCACTAACCACTTCGCCACTCAGACACCCACATATAAATATATATTACATATATTTTACAAAATACATTCTAGACTCTTTTGAAAACAAATGCCTGAGGAAAATACTCAGCATCAAGTGGAACGAATTTAAGATCAACGCAGAGATAAGATAGATGACTGAACAACAACCAGTCTCATGGGTGATCAGGAAAAGGAGATGGACATATGTTGGTCACGTGATGAGAAGAAATGATCAGAGAATTCCAAAACAAGCTATCAAGTGGAACACAACAGGCCAAAGAAAAAGAGGCAAACCGTGTGAAACTCTAAAGAGGACATTGTTAAGAGAGGCCAAATTAATAGGCATAAAATCCCTTGATGAGGTTGAAAGACTCGCCGAAGATAAGAACATTTGGCGAACTACTTTGTGAGCCCTATCTGACGTTTAACGGCACGGGAAGGATATAAGATATAAGATAAGATATTCTACATGCAGCATTTCTCAGTGTTCTCAACTTCACAATATTCTACACTTTATACGAGAACATTTCCTAACTCAGTATTATATCAGATCTGCACCACGTGGTCAATCAATTACACAACTAAATCACTGTACTCGAAGTTTCAAAAGTATCAATTCTTCGTAATCACTTGAATCACAACTTTAGTCTAACACTACTTCTGATTCTATATCGTCTCGTTCTCTTTCTTGTTCGTCTGTGTTTCGGTCCCTTCCGTGTCTCCTAGTGAGTGTTTTCGAATCGTGGCATGGACTGTCTCCCACTGATGTCTGGACCGACCTCTGCTTACTGACCCTCCTTGTTCCTCTGTCTTCGGAGCTCCCTCCTCTGTCTCCTCCCTCCTGTACTTCCGTACTTCTTCCTCCTCTGATTGTCTGTCCTTCCGTCTTCGGGTTCCCTCCTCTGTCTCCTTTCCTCTACTTCCGTACTTCTTCCTCCTCTGATTGTCTGTTCTTCCGTCTTCGGCCCCCTCCTCAATCTCCTCTCTCCAGGACTCCCGTACTCTTCGTCCTCTCCTGTCTCTCCGCTCGACCTTTTATCTTCAAGTCCAGCTCGATGGATTAACCAATAAGTATTTTAGTCCCACCCTTCAGATGTCCACTGGTTCCCATGCGCGTTCTGATTGTCCGTCATTCAAACTGCCCCGTGACTTATATGTCGTAAGTCAATTGTCGAATAGGCCACGCCTCTAAATATTTAATTGGTCAGCTGGCCGAGTTGGTCACTCCTTTATTTAAAAACCGTGTGCAATGGCGTCATAAAAGCGTCCTAACGTGTGTCACATAACAGGTGTCATGCGTCTCAGTCTATGTCAATTTTGCTTACACAACTGTTATTTACCAAGTCATTATGTTGCTCTTTCATGTCAGAGGTTTTATTGTGTCCTCGATTTTCCAATTTCTCTGCCGTTTCTATTTTGTTTACACGTGCCAGCGTCCAGTCACCGCTTTGTTATCACCGGACCATCCTACTTTCCGGCGTCATTCATTTGTATCACCTATATCTCAGCGTCACTGCGTCCCGTCTTTTTCTATTTACTGTTTCCACTGTTTACTTTTGTCTGTGTCCTGTTCCAGTGTCATGGAAGTTTTATACCTTTCTCTTTCTTTTTCTTCCTTTTACTTTTCTCTGTCGCTATTCGATGTTACTATTTTGTTTACAGTATATTTTCATAATCATATTCATTAATAATAATAATAACTATAATCATTACTTACACGGCCATGCTACAATAGCAAGAAGCAGCAATTCGAGTTGAAAATAGAACTGGAAAGTACCAACCTATAAAACAAGAATTACAACAAGGATGTGTACTATCTCCAGATCTTTTTTTTCTGTGCAATGAGAATATTCTAAGAACGATTAATCACAGAACCAGGTATAAAAACTGGAGTATACAATATTAACAACCTTCGGTATGCTGACGACACAGTACTGATAGCTGAGAACCAACAAGACCTGCAAAATCTCTTGGATAAAGTAGCCACAGAAAGTGAACAGAAAGGCCTTACTTTAAACATCAAAAAGACAGAGACTATGGTTATATCTAAGAAACAGAATCCACCAGCATGCAGTATAAAATTAAACGGAACTATTCTAAAGCAGGTGCAGAAATTCAAATACCTTGGAGCAGTAATAACTTCAGATGGGAAATGCAGAACAGAAATTAGGAACAGAATAGGCCAAGCAAAGACTGCATTTCAGAGAATGAGAAACATATTATCCAACACATCTTTATCCATGAATGTTAGAAAACGAGTCCTAAAATGCTATATTGAACCTATCTTGTTCTATGGAAGTGAATCATGGACAATAGGCAGGTCTGCACAAAAATCATTGGAAGCAGTAGAAATGTGGTTTATTAGAAGAATGTTGCGAATCCCCTGGACAGCAAAAATAACTAATGAAGAATGTATGAGAAGAGGTGGAGAGACAAAAAAAAATCTTGTCAAAAAGATAAGAGAGAGACAATTTACTTTCATAGGGCATGCAATGAGAAGAGAGGGGATTGAAAATATTATAACAACAGGAAAAATATAAGGAAGAAGATCAAGAGGAAGACCAAGAGAAATGATACTGGACAGTCTGACAGGATGGTGTGAGAGGAGATCACCAACTGAACTGATGGCCTGCATGATGGATTAAGTACTCTGGAGAAGAATAATATTTAACGCCAGTCGGCACGGCACATGATGATGATGATGATGATGATGATGATGATATTGTTTTCTCTTTAAGAAAAATGTTTATTTTTCTAAACATAAAACATGTACAGAATAAGGAGTACTTGGCATCTGGAAGGAAATGTCTCAAAGTGTAACTACCACAGACACACAGGAAAGCGGGCGCATACCAACTATGGCGTTTGGGGAATTTCCGGTTAAAACTGTGGTCGCTTGTTTCCTTCGGATTCGATCAAGGAAACAAAATACATTTACATGTGACGGCTACGCCGCTGATAAGCAGATATCTCCTCTGAGACATGGGCGGCTCCCGGGACTTCTGCTCTTTGCATTTCTTACAGAACAGCAACGAAACTTAATCAATATTCTTGTCTTTCGTGCCTGCCACAGTATGAATAGGTCACGGTGATGTTCTAACTTTGTCCGTCTATCCATAATTTATTTGTCCTCTCTCTCCTTCTGCTTGTTTGTTTATCCTTTGGCTGTCTGCATGTCCCTACGTCTGTCCATAAAAAAAGACAGACAGATAGATAAAGAGGCATACAGGGAGACTGGCTGATGAACACAAACTATTCCTATATCTGTTACTGCCTTGTGTTGCTATTGGATTTAATGTTTATTTGCGCTATAATTTAGTCTACTTTAAACAGCCATGACTGTTTGTTTAAGGCCATCTTTCTGAATATCTGTTGGATTTTGCAAGACGCCTGTACTAAGAGGCAATCAGCGACCTCGCCAGCGTTAAGGTTAGCGAACCATAGCTGACCAAGAACCTTCCCCACCTATCCGTGGTACCCCCAGTAACAGGGCTAACCTGGCTAACGGGGCAGGGATCACCATAGTCCCCATGGTGGTGGAGTCTGCTAAAAAAGCATTGCACACACCCCTTACTTTTTAGCCGTACTCCGGGACTGAAAAAGTAGCCGCCATAACCCGCTCCCACGCCGATACGATGCTGTGCCTCAACGTCTCTACAGCATCGGCTGGAAAGAACAACAGCTCGCAGTTACAGGGAGTTCGTACAATAAGTACATGTCTGAACATCTGTTAACCATTCATTCTTTTCATGTATCTCTCTCTCTTTCTCTCTCCCTCTCCCCTCTTTCTCATAAACGTTTTACATTATTTTATTGTCTTATATCAAGAGGAGGTACCCAGCTCAGGTTGAATGAGACAGCGATCCAGTGACCCGTCCGGCCCACTCAAACCTCCGAGCAGAGATCTAGCCCGAGGGAGAGGAACTGACAGAGAAGCTGAGGGACTCCCAAGCAAGCCTAGAGAAGACAGGAGAACTGGTCTTGGCTAAGGGATTGAATGAATTAATGAATGAATGAACGAATGAATCTATATTTTTAATGGCTAAAGAATTGGGCACACAGGCCCGTCTTACATTCTACCTTTCATCACTCCATCTTTAATTTTTCCCACACACTTGATTTAATACAAATATAAAAATTAAATTAGGGAAAAAACATATCAAAAGAGTGTAAGATTTAACTATTACATTCAAAGTAAAAGAGAAGAAGTAGTTTACCTAATAAAATAGCACTCACACCCATACACTTGCACACACAGACATATACATAATCAAAAATACATTGTCAGACTATAGATATAGCACTCACACACATACATTGTCAGACCGTAGATATAGCACTCACAGACACATACATTGTCAGACCGTAGATATAGCACTCACAGACACATACATTGTCAGACTGTAGATATAGCACTCACACACATACATTGTCAGACTGTAGATATAGCACTCACACACATACATTGTCAGACCGTAGATATAGCACTCACACATATACATTGTCAGACTGTAGATATAGCACTCACACACATACATTGTCAGACCGTAGATATAGCACTCACACATATACATTGTCAGACCGTAGATATAGCACTCACACACATAAATTGTCAGACCGTAGATATAGCACTCACAGACACATACATTGTCAGACCGTAGATATAGCACTCACAGACACATACATTGTCAGACTGTAGATATAGCACTCACAGACACATACATTGTCAGACCGTAGATATAGCACTCACAGACACATACATTGTCAGACTGTAGATATAGCGCTCACACACACATACATTGTCAGACCGTAGATATAGCACTCACAAACACATTCAGACCGTAGATATAGCACTCACACACATACATTGTCAGACTGTAGATATAGCACTCACAGACGCATACATTGTCAGACTGTAGATATAGCACTCACACACATACATTGTCAGACTGTAGATATAGCACGACCACCCAATACTCGAATCACTGAAGACGGTCACTGACCCTTAGCTGGACTATCTGCATCAGGATTGGCAAACCACCCCCGGCCAAGACCCTATTCAACCTCCCAGTGGCGCCCCCTGGATACAGACTGTGGTCTGGCCAAGTGAATTGTGATCGCATTGGGAACCAAGAACTAAAAATACTTTGAGTAGAAGTCGGATGTGCTATGCTAAAAAACGCATAACTAGGACATAGTGAAAACTAATTATGTCAGTCCGTAAGAATAGTGAAGACCAAAACCTCTATCTTAATGGAGAGGAACAGAAAGAGCTACAAAAGTAAGATTTTTGAGGGCGTGCTATTTTCCCATCGTAACATATGCCTGTGAGACCTGGACACTTAACAAAACAGCTGAGAAACACATAAATGTGTTTGAATGTAAATGCTACAGAAGAGTTCCTCAAATATCTTGGACACAAAAAAGAACAAATATATCCATACTACAAGAACTTAATATTGAAGAAGGCTGGCTAGTAAAGAGGATTAAAGAGAGAAAACTTAAATATTTTGGACACATTAAACGTCATGATAAGCTAGAGAAGACCGTCTTGGAAGGGTACATAATGGGAAAAAAAAGAGAGGAAGACCAAGGCGAAGATGGCTGCAAGACATCTTTGATGATCTGCAAATGGATGCATCAGCAGCAAGCCATCTTGCTCACATCCGAGAGGCCTACAGGAGAGCTGTTAGGGAGGCAAAGTTTCAAAAGGGACATGCACATGAACGAATGAGGACATATTGCAGCCAAATCCATTTTTTTTGGGGGGGGGGGAAGCGAACGACGACAATGAAGAAGACTCGTATTGGAAATAAAAAATGTAAATGATTTCAAACTGAATTCTCTTATTGCATGATAGTTTGCAGATATTCATTAACTTGCAAGAGAGTAACTTTGTTACATGTATGTAGTTATGAACTGTATTAAGCGAGTGGGTAACAGAGAAAAGTAACAGGCGTGTTATTTCAGTTATGTTATATCAGTTTTAATTATATTTGTTATATGCGTGTTATTTCAGTATTAAATATATTTATTATATGCATACCACATTTGTACAGAATGCTGCAAAATGCCTGTAATAGAATGAAAGTTGTATGATAAAGCGCACAACGTAAACGTACGTGCTCGTCCAATTTTTCATCCTTTTAAAATAAAGCTCTCTCTCTCTCTTTCTCTCTCTCTTTCTCTCTCTCTCTCTCTCTTTCTCTCTCTCTCTTTTCTCTCTCCCTCTCTCCCTCTCTCTCTTCATCTCTCTTTCTCTCTTTCTCTATCTCCCTCTCTTTCTCTCTCCCTTTCTCTCCCTCCCCCTCTCTCTCTCCCTCTCTCTCTCTCTTTCTTTCTCTCCCTCTCTTTCTTTCTCTCCCCCTCTCTCTTTCTTTCTCTCTCTCTCTCTCCCCCTCACCCCCTCTCCGTCCCTCTCCCCTCTCTCTCCCTCTCACCCCCTCTCTCTTTCCCTTTCTCTCTCTTCATCTTTCTCCCTCTCTCCCTCTCCCTCTCATGTTATATTTTATTTTATATCTCTCAGCTTCAGTGTTAGTTATGTTTGTTATATGAACAGCATATTTGTAGAATGTCTGGAATAGAGTGAAAGATGTATGATAAAGTGCAGAATGTCAGACGGGCCTGCGTGCCCAATTCTTAACCCTTTTGAAATAAAGATCAATCAATCAATCAATCAATCAATCAATCATCTCTCTCCCCTCTCTCTCTCCCTCTCTCTCCCCCTCTCTCTCCCTCTCTCTCTCTTTCTTTCTCTCTCTCTCCCTCTCTTTCTCTCTCTCTCCCCCCTCTCTTTCTTTCTCTCTCTCTCCCCCTCACCCCCTCTCCGTCCCTCTCCCCTCTCTCTCCCCTCTCACCCCCTCTCTCTTTCCCTTTCTCTCTCTTCATCTTTCTCCCTCTCTCCCCTCTCCCTCTCATGTTATATTTTATTTTATATCTCTCAGCTTCAGTGTTAGTTATGTTTGTTATATGAACAGCATATTTGTAGAATGTCTGGAATAGAGTGAAAGATGTATGATAAAGTGCAGAATGTCAGACGGGCCTGCGTGCCCAATTCTTAACCCTTTTGAAATAAAGATCAATCAATCAATCAATCAATCAATCAATCATCTCTCTCCCCTCTCTCTCTCCCTCTCTCTCCCCCTCTCTCTCCCTCTCTCTCTCTTTCTTTCTCTCTCTCTCCCTCTCTTTCTCTCTCTCTCCCCCCTCTCTTTCTTTCTCTCTCTCTCCCCCTCACCCCCTCTCCGTCCCTCTCCCCTCTCTCTCCCCTCTCACCCCCTCTCTCTTTCCCTTTCTCTCTCTTCATCTTTCTCCCTCTCTCCCCTCTCCCTCTCATGTTATATTTTATTTTATATCTCTCAGCTTCAGTGTTAGTTATGTTTGTTATATGAACAGCATATTTGTAGAATGTCTGGAATAGAGTGAAAGATGTATGATAAAGTGCAGAATGTCAGACGGGCCTGCGTGCCCAATTCTTAACCCTTTTGAAATAAAGATCAATCAATCAATCAATCAATCAATCAATCAATCTCTCTCCCCTCTCTCTCTCCCTCTCTCTCCCCCTCTCTCTCTCCATTTTTTTCACTTACCCCTCTCCGCCCACCCCATACACACAATCCACCAGTCTAACAACTTTCTCTCTCTCTCTCTCTCTCTCTCTCTCTTCTTTCTTTCTTTCTCACACTCAGCACTAGTCCAGATTTTCCTGAAATGCTTGTTTAGAATGTTCTGACAAGTTCTGAAACTTTTTCCAAAGTTTGAAACGAACAAAAAAAAATTCTGAGGCATTTCTACCTTTTATTTTTAACAATCCTCAAAACCCAGGTACGAATGAAACAAATTTCAGCTTTCTTTGGCTTGTTGGGCATGTTTCCATCCATCCATCCCTGCTCATACACACCGATCAACGCATCAATCATTGCCCACGTAACTTTTGTTGCATGTTTGACCACTTTTTGCCAGGTTGTCCCAGCATAGTCCAACTCTTCCTTTCTCCCTCGCTTGCCTTGTTGCACAAATGTGCCAGCTGTTT
Organism: Achatina immaculata; assembly: GCA_009760885.1. Classification (NCBI taxonomy): domain Eukaryota; kingdom Metazoa; phylum Mollusca; class Gastropoda; order Stylommatophora; family Achatinidae; genus Lissachatina; species Lissachatina immaculata. The sequence goes on from CM019700.1 coordinate 17,882,419, forward strand.
TCACAATGTCCAAGCTATTTCTAGAGCTATAGTTTTCTAAGATTATGCACATGCCTTTCTTGTTTACGTGAAGCAAGAAAGTCTTCATTACTTATGATCTGTCACCAGAATACTCTGAGAATCTATCTTAGGGAGTCTGTGTGGCTTGATATAGGCTTTTTTTCTTCCACAGAAATCGCAGCCGGCACCGAAGTATCTTTCAGATAACTAACTCCTGTCCTTCTTAGACAAACATATCTTTCAGATAACTAACTCCTGTCCTTCTTAGACAAACATATCTTTCAGATAACTAACTCCTGTCCTTCTTAGACAAACCTATCTTTCAGATAACTAACTCCTGCCCTCCTTAGACAAATCTATCTTTCAGATAACTAACTCCTGCCCTCCTTAGACAAACCTATCTTTCAGAGGATTAACTACTGCCCTTCTTAGACAAACCTATCTTTCAGAGTATTAACTACTGCCCTTCTTAGACAAATCTATCTTTCAGAGGATTAACTACTGCCCTTCTTAGACAAATCTATCTTTCAGAGGATTAACTACTGCCCTTCTTAGACAAATCTATCTTTCAGAGGATTAACTACTGCCCTTCTTAGACAAATCTATCTTTCAGAGGATTAACTACTGCCCTTCTTAGACAAATCTATCTTTCAGAGGATTAACTACTGCCCTTCTTAGACAAATCTATCTTTCATATGAATAACTCCTGCCCTCTTAGACAAACCTAACAGCATAAATCATTATACAACTCTTTGTTTATCCTCCTTCTCCTCCTCCTCCTTTTGCTTCTTCTTTTTTCTATCTCCCTGGATTGTGAGCTTCATGTTCTTATGCAGCTGTTGCGGTGGAGATGTTGAGACACAGCATCATATCGGATTGGGAATGGGTTACGGCAGCCATTTTTTCCAGCTCCTGAGCAGAAGCTAACAAGCAAAGGGACTGCAATACTTCTTTGCCAGATTCCACCACCATGGCCTCTGTGGCGTTATCAGTTCCGTTAGCCAGACTAGACATGTTACAGGGAGAGAGGTGGAACACTATCGTAGTAGGCTACAGTGCCACAAACATAACGCTAGCATGTCAGCTATGGGTCCACAAACCTGACTCTAATATGCCAGCTATGGTTCCACAAACCTGACTCTAACATGTCAGCTATAGGTCCACAAACCTGACTCTAACATGTCAGCTATAGGTCCACAAACCTGACTCTAACATGTCAGCTATAGGTCCACAAACCTGACTCTAACATGTCAGCTATAGGTCCACAAACCTGACTCTAACATGTCAGCTATAGGTCCACAAACCTGACTCTAACATGCCAGCTATGTGTCGCTGACTGCCAATATAGATAAGAAAGGAATGTTGTTAGAGAATTTTATCCATCTTACAACAAAATTTGTTAAAACATTAACTTCCTAAGAGGACGTGAGGAAATAAAATCCCAGATTACCAACATTTTGTTGAGGTTGCTAGTTATTACAATTTCCTGATATTCCTGGTAATAAGGATCTTCCATCTTACATCCTTCCCGTGCCGACTAAGCCCCATATTGGGCTGGCACTGTATCTCTCCACGAGTCTCTATTCTCAGTTAACTTCTCAGTCTCGTCAAGGGATTTAATGCCAGTCATCATATTAGCCTCTCTTGTCAGTGCTCTCTTTATGGATACCAGTAGGATAAATTAAAATTTAATTTAACGGAGACAGTAAGCTAAAATATTAATGATCGGGGATAAGTATCGTATAAGGGACATGATTTTAATGTCGGTATTTTAACTGATCCACAACCTTCATGGGCTCAGTTTCCTGATACGCATTTCTCCTTCCACCTGCATTTGCTTTTTCCCTTGCTTCTGTTTCTGTAGCAGTCTGATAGTTTTTTACCAGATAGGGTTGCTGGCCCTATGCTGAACCCTCCTTAGTCGCCTTTTACGATCATGCATGGTAGGGTACAGTGGTCCTATTCTTTGCAGATCCCGGGTACCACATTAACCAGACTGGTTAATGACGGAGGCAACATCAGACAAACGCAGAGGATTACAATGGACCCTTAACACAGTGCTGGAGGACCTTGACTTTGCGGACGACATTTGTCTATTATCAAGCAGTCACAAAGATATGCAAGATAAAATAAACAAGTTAACCCAGAATGCAAACAACATAGGACTAAAGATCAACGTAGGAAAGACAAAGTTAATGAAGCAAAATGTGAACAACAGAAATGTACTCAGAGTAGATAACAAGTTAGTGGAGGAGGTCAACGAATTTGTATACCTTGGCAGCAGAGTAGTAGAAAATGGAGACAGCACAGAGGACATCAACAGCAGACTTACTAAAGCAAACCAGGCTTTTGCAATGCTACAGAATATATGGAAATCAAATAAACTAAGCATAAATATGAAAATCAGGATATTTAAGAGTAATGTTCTAAGTGTACTACTCTATGGAAGTGAATGCTGGAAAATCACCAAAACCATAGAAAACAAGTTGAATTCTTTCCAGACTAAATGTTTACGTAGAATTAAAAAAATATTTTGGCCAAACACCATAAGAAATAACATCTTATTGGCAGAAATGCAGATGAAACCACTGACAACAATTATTGAGGAAAGACGCTGGCGATGGTTGGGACATGTGCTCCGAATGACTGACAACTCACTACCAAAAATAGCACTAAGATGGACACCACAGGGGAGCAGAAGTAAGGGTAGACCAAAAGAGACATGGAGAAGAACAACAGAAAGGATGTTGAGCAAGAGGGCTCAACTGGGCAAGAGCAGAAAAAAAGGCGAAAGACAGGCATTTGTGGAAAACCCTTGCGGAAGCCCCATGTGCCCTGGGCACTTAAGGTTCAGAGAGAGAGATTTTAACTGATGATAGTGCTCATATTCTCATATTTTTCTTGAGACGTATAAGATATATATATATATATATATATATATGTGTGTGTGTGTGTGTATATATATATATTTATATATATTCTCTCTCTGTCTCTCTGTCTCTCTCTGTCTCTTTCTGTCTCTCTTTGTCTCTCTCTGTCTCTCTGTGTCTCTCTGTGTCTCTGTCTCTCTCTGTCTCTCTCTGTCTCTCTCTGTCTCTTTCTGTCTCTCTCTGTCTCTTTCTGTCTCTCTTTGTCTCTCTCTGTGTCTCTCTGTGTCTCTCTGTGTCTCTCTCTGTCTCTGTCTCTCTCTGTGTCTCTCTGTGTCTCTCTCTGTCTCTTTCTGTCTCTCTTTGTCTCTCTGTGTCTCTCTGTGTCTCTCTGTCTCTTTCTGTCTCTCTTTGTCTCTCTCTCTGTCTCTCTGTGTCTCTCTCTGTCTCTGTCTCTTTCTGTCTCTCTTTGTCTCTCTGTGTCTCTCTGTATCTCTCTCTGTCTCTCTCTGTCTCTCTCTCTCTTAACCTTTAAACGCCCAGCACACATGGGGCTTCCACAACGGTTTTCTACATGCCTGTCTTTCGTATTTTTGTCCCCTCTTACTCAAATGAGCCCTCTATCACTCATTGTCCTATATGTTGCTCTTCTCTATGTCTCCTTTACTCTACTCCTACTCCTGTTCCCCTGAGGTGTCCATCTCAGTGCTATTTTTAGTAATGAGTCACGAGTCATCGGGAGCACAAGCCCCAGCCGTCGTCATTGTCTTAGGGGATATGGTACCGATCTGAGTAATTTTCTTGGACTTGTTCTGTAGCAGAAGCAACATACAAAGAACTAGACAATAAAGTAAAAAGTTTCAGCTGGAAGAAACAAAAGATAATATATGGACAATGTGGCAAAAGAAGCAGAAAATGCAGCAAAAACAGGAGGCAGCAAAACTCTATGTAACATACAGAAGAAGCTAACAGGTGCTATTACCTCCAGAGAAAGACCAGTCTTTAGCAAAACAGGCAACCTATTAACATCAATTAAAGACCAAAAGCAAAGATAGGCCGAACACTTTCAAGAAATACTTAATCGACCACACCCAAATGAATTAACGAACCTTGAAACTGATTTACCAGTCCCACAGCTAAATGTCAAATTAGATGAAGTTACACTGAATGAAACTGAAACAGCAGTGAATCAACAAAGTTGCAGGTGAAGATGAAATAACAGTTGAAATGTTAAGAGCTATTAACAGTGACAACATGAGCCAACTACAAAGATTATTTAATAAAGTCTGGAGAGAAGAAAAGGTCCTTTCTAAATAGAAAAAAGGAATCATTGTTAAAATACCCCCCCCCCCACCCCAATAAAGGCAACCTCAGTGACTACAATAACTGGATCGGTGTAACCTTACTATCAGTTGTGTCAAAGGTGTTTTGTAAAGTGATTCTGAATAGAATTAAGGATGTGGTGGATACTGCAATGAGAGAAGAACAGGCAGGATTTTGAAAATGGAGAAGCTGTCTCGACCAGATCTTTACTCTAAGAGTAATACTTGAAGAACATACTGAAAAACAGAAACCATTAATCCTGAACTTCATAGACTTTAAAAAAGCATTTGATAGCATACACACAGATTCATTGTTGAGAATTTTAAGTCTGTATGGAATATCATCTAAAATTATCAACGTCATTAGAGATCTCTACAACGGATATGTTTGTGCAGTCAAATCAGAAGAAGGAATGAGCGAATGGTTTCAGATTGAAACAGGCATGAAACAAGGATGTATATTATCTCCCATGCTTTTTGAAACTGCCATAGACTTTATAATGAAAAGATGCTGTATTGGTAAAACCAGCATTAACTGGGTACATGGAATCCAAATAGAAGATCTTGATTTTGCAGATGACATAGTTCTTATCAGTGACAATGTGAAATCGATCCAGGAAAAAACAGATTCCCTGTCTTCCTTGGCTAGCAAAATAGGTCTTGAATTTAACAAAGACAAAACAAAAATAATGAAACTTCTCATTAATCAAGAAGGAAAAATATATGTAGAAAGAACAGTTGTTGATGAAGTAAACTATTTGCATACCTTGGCAGCTACATAGACCAGGATGGTGACACCAGGAAAGAAGTTAGAATAAGAATAGCAAAAGCAGCACTGTCCTTCAAAAATCTTGAGAATATGTGGAATTCAACAGTTATAAGCACAAAGGTTCTAAGGACTGTTATAGCCGGAGGTGGGGTAGGGGATACGCTCTCCACTCCAATTAAATGTCTCCAAGGACTGCGTCTCAAATAGCCTCTGACAGTCCAAGTCCAGCTCCTGGCCTTCTCGTGGCGGAACTATTTAAACTGACAGGAGAAGGGGCGAACGGCGAATATCTGGCGCCTGAAAACCAGTCGCTTGGGGTAGATGAGAGTCTTGGTTGGCAGCTCATCTAGGAGAAGGAAAACTCTAATTTAAAACCCGCTGATGGCGAGATTCTTCAGCTGCCCTGCGTGGGGTGAAACTCCTTCCGACCAATGAAGAAAAATGCGATTAGGGTTGCCACACGGCGCCGCCGTGGAGAGGGTGAAGGAAAGGATTAAGTGAAGTAACCAGTAGTCTCGAGGTCAGGGCTACTGAAATCACTGCACCTCTGCTCTGGGGGCCGGCCACGTTCTATATGCACACATACTGGAGAAGATTGCCTAAACCGGCTTAACCTAGGGGTTAACTAAGACGATGCTGGCGAGGTTCTTCGGATGCCGCGAGTGGGGTGAAACTCCTCCCGGCCAATGAAGAAAATTCGAAAATGCGATTAGGGTTGCCGTGCGGCGCCGCTGTGAAAAAAGTGATGGAAAGAATAAATTGAAGTTTAATCGGAATGTCCAGTAGTGTCGCGGCAAGAGCTATTCATACCACGGCACCTCTCCTCTAAAGGCCGCCAACGTCGTATATACACCCATACTGGTGAAATATGCCTAAACCAGCTTAACCCAGGGGTGAAACTTGATGACTACTCATGTAACGGTACATCCGCTCTAGAGGTCGGTCATGTCCTAAATACGCCTATACTTGGGTAATATGCCTAAACCGGCTTAACCCAGGGGTGAAACTTACTAGTGGCGAGGATTCGCCCTCCTGGACAAAAGCTCCGTCCTGGTCACAACTAGGAAGGGTAGCGGCCACGACCACAAAATACTGAAGTCGGAGACATTGGACCAGTGCAGTCTAGATAGGCAACCACCTTTCACTCGACGGGGATATATGCGTATCCTAATCACACTGAGGTTTTCTGGTGAGAACGTTCAACGCTGAACTGGATGGGGTACCACCTCTCACCTGGGAAGGGGGGGGGGGATATACTGGTATCCAAGGCACGTGGAGGTTTTTCGGTGAGAAAGTCCAACTCTAGCCTGGATGGGGTACCAACTCTCACCCGGCGGGGATATACTGATATCCAAAACACGTCGAGATTTTCCAGTGAGAAAGTCCAACTAGACTAAATTGGTGCAACGTAAACCACAGTGTCACGCAATCCCGCTTCTGAGACCCACCAAGAATACAGGCTCAAGTCCTGCGATACTCTGAACCTCTTGTGGTCCTCTCGGGAAACTCTTGTGGTCCTCTCGGGGACCACAAGATGAGCACGCACAAAAACCAAGTTAAGATTATTCAATTCAAATGTGATATCCACCCTCATTTATGCATTCGAAAGCTGGAAAACAACTAAAGAAACAGACAAGAAATTAAACTCTTTTGAAAAAAGAGCCTAAGGAAAGTATTTGATATAAAGTGGAACGAATTTAAGAACAATGCAGAGATAAGACAGATGAGCAAAAACAACAACCTGTCTCATGGGTGATCAGAAAAAGAAGATGAACATATGTAGGCCATGTGATGAGAAGAAACAATCAGAGAATACCAAAACAAGCTATCAAGTGGAGCACAACAGGCCGAAGAAAAAGAGGTCGACGACGTGAAACCCTTAAGAAGACATTGTTAAGAAGAAGCCAGTTTAGTGGGCATAACATTCCTTGATGAAGTTGAAAAACTCGCCGAAAACATGAAAACTTGGCAAACAACTATGTGAGGCCTATGTGACGTTTAACGGCACGGGAAGGATGTAAGATGTTCTGGGTGGGCGAGACTTTTGGGGGATTTTGATGCTACGTTTCTTTACGTTCATTAACCCAAAGTAAGATATCACATGATGTGGACAGTTATTACATCTGGTCGTCTTTTACTTCCTCAGCTTATGGAGACGCCATTTTCTGTCACTATGGCAACGGTTGACTGGAGCGCCTCTATCATGAGCTAACCAATCAGCAGCGAGGCGAAAAACGAATACACAAAACGCTTGGTCAACTGGACAGACGATGTGAGAACCGTTGCACTTGGTCAACTAAACAAAGGATGTGAGAACCGCTGCACGTGGTCAACTAAACAAACGATGTGAGCATCGCTGCACTTGGTCAACTAAACAAACGATATGAGAACCACTCACTTGGTCAACTGGACAAATGATGTGAGAACCGCTGCATATGGCCAACTAAATAAATGATATGAGAACAACTGCACTTAGTCAACTAAACAAATGGTGTGAGAACAACTGCACTTGGTCAACTAAACAAATGATGTGAGAACAACTGAAGCTGGTCAACTAAACAAATGATGTGAGAACAAATGAAGCTGGTCAACTAAACAAATGACATGAGAACCGCTGCAAAATTTCATAGCTCTCCACAAAGAGGAAATATGAACACAGCACACGTACAACTGATCCCTGGAATCAAATCTTGAACCCGGACATTTCATGCGTGCAAGACATTTGAGAGGCCGGGCATTCACATTCGTGTGAGAAGCCAGACAATGGCTGAGAATTATGAACAATGGGCCTTTATGAAGGAGCTAAGATTTACTGCTGGGGGATTTGCAGAATCGTGAACGTGCAGAGGCGACACAATGATAAATCTTTCTATATGGCCTCCGCTGTCGCAAGTGAGTGCTGTGATGTCAGTCTGATTTTGTGTGAAGAATGGGGGGGGGGAATTGGGCTGAGAGGGGGGGGGGCTGAGAGAGTGGGGGAAAAGATGAATAAATCAAGGGTTATTTATGTTATTTATGGGGGGGGGGGATGTAGATAGAATGAATGAATGAATGAATGAATAATCTTTATTTTTAAAGGGTAAGGAATTGGGCACGCAGGCCTGTCTTACATTCTGCCCTTTATCACTCCATCTTTCATTCTTCCCACACACTTGATTTAGTACAAATATACAAATTAAATTAGGAAAATAACATATCAAAAGAGTGTAAGATTTAACTACTACATTCAAAGTAAAAGAGAAGAAGTAATTAACCTAATAAAATAGCACTCACGCACACATACACACGCAGACATATACATAAACAAAAATACATTGTAAATACAGATCTTCTAACATATGTTTTTTTAATAAACATTAAAATAATTTCTAACAATATCTAACAATTTGCTTTTCTAACTATGTCATTTTAGTACTTGATGGTTGGCGAGCCACGTGTTGAGAGAGTGCTGGTTATTTTATGGAGGCATATAATTACAAGCAAGTAAATAATGAAACAGGTTTGAGTTAAAGGATGAAGTATTACCAATGGATTTTAAATGGTAGGGGAGGGTGTTCCAGAGCTGTACTGCAGAGTATGCAAGGCTTTTCTTGCACAGATCAATCCTGGGTTTAGGAAGAAGACAGTTTTAAAAACGCTGGCTATGTTTAGTGTTATACGTAAACAGTGACCACAAGTAAGGCGGAGCATTGTGCGACAGAATTCTGTGAACAAACTTAACTTTGTTAAAAATGATTCTATTTTTGAGGGGTAGAATTCTTAGTTGTTTGTGTTGATCTACAGTCTGTACTGGGTGTTTGTCACAAATAAGATTTAATGCTCGCTTGTGAAGTGAGTGGAGCCTTTTTGTGTTTGAGACTGAGCATCCATCCCAGATTGTGGAACAGTAATCTAAGTGTGTTTGTATGTGTGATATGTAGTATATTTTTCTTGTGTCTTCGTCGATAAAGTGTTTAATTTTGGCTAATCGGTAAACTTTCTGTCCAATCAAGTTTGTTAGGTCATGTATAGATAGATAGATAGATAGATAGATAGATAGATAGATAGATAGATAGATAGATAGATAGATAGATAGATAGATAGATAGATAGATAGATAGATAGATAGATAGATAGATAGTGAGACGCGAGAGAAAGAAAAATCACAAGAGAATTACCTGGGATTCGAACCCCGGACTCCGGTAGGACGAGCAGCCGTCCAGCCACGAGAGAACAACGCACTAACGAACTGCGCTATCTCGCCTTTTAAAATTCAAATCCCAGGTAATTCTCTTGTGATTTTTCTTTCTCTCACGTCCCATTAAAGTGCTTTATCTAGAATTTTTTCGAGGTCTAATCCTATAAAACTGTGTTCTCTTACCTTAACGTTGGAAAGCCTTGTTGTCTCCTATTTATAAAAAAATTGTTCCAGAAAATAGAGTATCTGGAGAACAGGAAAAGTGCCCTAAGGGAGGACAGAAAATACTGCGGCACGAAGGAGGAAGAAAATATTTCAGCAAACTGAGGACAGAAAATGTAGAAGTTAAAAGACCGGAAAAGAAATACAGCAGTAAATAAAGAAGAAGACGAAAGGAGGGGGGAAGAAGCTAGAACCAGATAATAGGAGAAGAAGAAGATGAAGAAAGGAGGGGGAGGAGGAAGCTAGAACCAGACAATAGGAGAATAAGAAGAAGAAGAAGAAAGGAGGGGGGAGGAAGCTAGAACCAGACAATAGGAGAATAAGAAGAAGAAGAAGAAAGGAGGGGGGAGGACGAAGCTAGAACCAGACAATAGGAGATAAGAAGAAGAAGACGAAGAAGAAAGGAGGGGGAGGAGGAAGCTAGAACCAGACAATAGGAGAATAAGAAGAAGAAGAAGAAGAAGAAAGGAGGGGGGAGGAAGCTAGAACCAGACAATAGGAGAATAAGAAGAAGAAGAAGAAGAAGAAAGGAGGGGGAGGAGGAAGCTAGAACCAGACAATAGGAGAATAAGAAGAAGAAGAAGAAAGGAGGGGGAGGAGGAAGCTAGAACCAGACAATAGGAGAATAAGAAGAAGAAGAAGAAAGGAGGGGGGGGGAGGAAGCTAGAACCAGACAATAGGAGAAGAAGAAGAAGAAACGAAAGGAGGGGGAGGAGGAAGCTAGAACCAGACAATGGAAATAAAAGAAGAAGAAGACGAAAGGAGGGGGGAGGAGGAAGCTAGAACCAGACAATAGGAGAAGAAGAAGAAGAAGAAGAAGAAGACGAAAGGAGGGGGGAAGAGGAAGCTAGAACCAGATAATAGGAGAAGAAGAAGAAGATGAAGAAAGGAGGGGGGAGGAGGAAGCTAGAACCAGACAATAGGAGAATAAGAAGAAGAAGAAGAAGAAAGGAGGGGGAGGAGGAAGCTAGAACCAGACAATAGGAGAATAAGAAGAAGAAGAAGAAGAAAAGGGGGGGGAGGACGAAGCTAGAACCAGACAATAGGAGAATAAGAAGAAGAAGACGAAGAAGAAAGGAGGGGGGAGGAAGCTAGAACCAGACAATAGGAGAATAAGAAGAAGAAGAAGAAGAAGAAAGGAGGGGGGGAGGAAGCTAGAACCAGACAATAGGAGAATAAGAAGAAGAAGAAGAAGAAGAAAGGAGGGGGAGGAGGAAGCTAGAACCAGACAATAGGAGAATAAGAAGAAGAAGAAAGGAGGGGGAGGAGGAAGCTAGAACCAGACAATAGGAGAATAATAAGAAGAAGAAGAAAGGAGGGGGGGGGGAGGAAGCTAGAACCAGACAATAGGAGAAGAAGAAGAAGAAGACGAAAGGAGGGGGGAGGAGGAAGCTAGAACCAGACAATAGGAGAATAAGAAGAAGAAGAAGAAGATGATGAAAGGAGGGGTAGGAGGAAGCTAGAACCAGACAATAGGAGAATAAGAAGAAGAAGAACAAGAAGAAGAAGGAGGAGGAGGGTTAGGAGGAAGAGGAAGAGGAGAAGGAGGAAGAAGCTAGAACGAGACAAGAGGAGGAAGAGGAAGAAAAAAAAAGATGAAGAAGAAAAGAACAAGGACACAAGGGAGAGGACACACAGAAAACGAGAAGTGGAATCCTAAACATACCTTTTACAATGAGATTAGAACAGACACTGTCTAGTACCTTCTACACAAAAGTATTTGCATAAACCTGATACCGCTGGCCTGTATATCAGAGAACCGGCCACGAACACGGACTCTCAAAAAAGAAGGAAAACTGTGGGTTAGGCCCCGACACACCCAGAGCTCCTACACATTTGGCAAAGAGTCTCAGGAAATGGAAATTTGTATCTCGGAATTGGGGAATTCACAAATGAAATTATAGTTACACGACGCCAAATTGCGTTTCGTGGGCAGTCATGCAACAAATCTAAATATTGGATCTGACATACGATACGCACGCAGGCCATCAGAGGTCCCGATTCTAAAGCGGAGAATTTCTAGAAATGAGAGTGTGTTCGAAGAGAGGGGGCCCAAGTCCCTAACCTGTCCTTTAAATTCCTTCGGCTTGACTACTGGGAATAGAGTATGTAAGGCGAGGTGCACCAAAACACACAATACACACGTTTGACTGAGAAAGATAAGGCTCGTATAAACGTGACAAACTTGTCCAGTTTATACGTACCGTCCTGTGTTTAGGCGTTTCTTATGCTCCACTTTCCTGCCAGGGGCCCCCTAGATGACGTGCTGGTTAGGGTCTCACACAAGCGAATGTCCGTGTGACAGTGGAGTTCAGACTCCAGAACATATCCTCCAAGAGTGCCCCAAACCAATCGCAGCTGAGGCGTGAGACATGGCCAGAGGACACAAGCTTGGGGCAAAAGCTTTGGGGGGCTCCTATCATGACCTGGAAAGGACTGCAGGCTTTGCCATGTCGACAGGGATCAGGACCTGATGATGTGACCAGCAGCCTCGAACGCAGAAAAAGAAGAAGAAGAAGAAGAAGAAGAATAAGAAGAAAAAGAAGAAGAAGAAAAAGAAGAAGAAGAAGAAGGGTGCGTTTCAGTGACAGCCAGAATAGAGACGCCCCATCTAACAAGGTTTACAAATAGGTACCGTTGATTTTGGAGTAAAGGCATCCAGGCATGATGCTGACATCACCACCCTCTAGTGTGCCGATAGGTCATGGAAAATATGGGCACTGATACCATATCCCACAGGTGTCTCCACGACATGGCCATGTTTTCTTTCATATTGAAAGAATCTCTTAAAAAAACCCCTAGGTTTTACTATTCTGTGTATATTTATCTATGCCGTAATTTCCGTTGTCCTGACAAAGGCGTTCTGCCGAAATATTGAATCGCTACTGTTTCTTCTTCATTTCTACTTCCTCATTTTATTATCTACTACAGCTATTTCTATCCACGTTCCTTTCTCTTCCACTGTATCACTACACGGGTGATTAATCATTTCAGTGTCTAATTCGTTTTTTTTCCCCTCTCTCTGTTCTTTTCTCATCTGAAGAAAAGTTAACAACAAGGAATCACTTATGAATTGAGCAATGACATAAACTGCTTGCTGTAGGAAATAACAATATTGTTATTTCCGTTCAGTTCTTTTCTTAAAAGTGAGGGAGAGGGGGGGGGGACTACAAGAAAAAAAGCGTAACACTGTGCTTCATATGAATACAGCCGTTTTCTGATGAACTATAACAAGAATTGGGCACAAAAGACTTCCTATTATGTCTTGCGTGAAGTTAATCTGTGTTTACGACAGTGGGAGGTACAAAGAGTAGACGTGACCAGCATAAAACTTTACAAACTGAACCCAACTGTTTTGATCTGTGCTGTCTGACTGCCAGTTTGGCTTAGCAGCCTTCCCTGTGATGAAATAAAAAAAAAGCAGCGGGTTTTGAACGCGAAACGCAATAAACTTGGACCCAGGGGTCCACGATATGTATAGAACTCGCGTTATATCGAGACTCCAGTTTTAGAGTTCTTGACACATAACAAGTAACCCGTCACTTGACATGCTCAAAGCTTTTGGAACCCACAACAAGAACTCAGCTTAAGGGAACTCATGCAGAGTTTTTGACTTACAAGTACTCATTTTCTGAAAATACCTAAATCGTTTCCAGCATAGAAGTGACTTACTTTTGGGAATACCTGTAGCTTTTTGGACACACTAGTAGTCTAATTTATGGGAATACCTGTAGCGTTTTGGACTCAGAAGTAATCTAGTTTATGGGAATATCTGTAGCGTTTTTGGCCACACAAGTAATCTAATTTATGGAAATACCTGTAGAATTTAGACACAAAGGTAATCTACACTCGTAACTTATGGGAATACCTGTAGCGTTTTGGACACACAGGTAATCTAATTTATATGAATACCTGTAGCGTTTTGGACACAAAGCAAGCAACTTACCTATTGGAATACTACTACTGCTGCCATCTATAAGCATGAGCAACATCCACAGAAGTGGTGCAGAAACGGTCTGTAGAGCCACTGGTCTGCAGTAACCTAATGCTCTTGTTATCCGTAACATACCTCCGTTAGCCTCTGTGATGAATGTATATCACATATATATGTGTGTGAGTATATCACATACGTTCAGGCGCGCTGCCTATATCCAGTAGATCTTTCACGTTAGTACTAATGAATGCCTGTTTGAATTTTCAAAACCGCCATGAAACAGCCAACCGAGTATCTTAAACGCAAAAAAGTTAGACTTGATTAAACTATAAATGACCGAGTTCTAGAAGCCTTCGAGTAAAACAAAATCCAGTTCCTTTATCACTTCATTTATAAACTCACAATGTTCTTGTCATTTTAGTTATAAACGTATAATCTTCTGATTGATTCGACTATAAGGATTTTCCTACTTAAGATGTTGGTCACCTCAGATTCCAAATCTGCGTGGTCGTTATCAAAACTACAGGCGTTCAGTAACTCTACATAAGTCTTTTATAAAAGTGCAAGTGTTTTTTTCTTCTGTTATAATCAGATGTAAGCTCTTTATCTTTAGACCAGAAACATGGCCAAGCTTTTATCTATTCTACTATAAACAAGTGCAAGATCTTTATCTGTTCCACTATAAACAGGTGCAAGATGTTTGTTCTACTAACTGTTCGTTTGCAAAAGTGTGCATTATCTTTATCTGTTTACCATAAATACGTGCAAGCTTGTTATCTGTATGACTGTAAATGTGTGTTTAAAGATATGCAAGATCTTTATCTGTTCGACTGTAAACGTGTGCAAGGTCTTTATCTGCCCTACTCTTAAGCATGCACGAACCACTCGTTCCTTGAAATATACACGTGCGCGAAATAAGAACTAAATCACATCCATCTTAATATGAGAGCAAAATCTGACAATTCGAGATTACGAGGGAAAATGAAAATCAGAGACAAAAAAATAAAAACTATCTGATCTGGTAAATGATATGTGATTTTTTTCTTTTCTAGAAGTCGTCAATATGGCGTCTGTGAGGGCGTGTAGGGTGTAATATGAGCGGCAGATTTGATAGATATTTTTCCACTGCCCAATTTTATGTATGTAATCACTGCAAACGTGATGCGAAAAGTTGATAAGCAAGAGAACGAGAGCAATATAGATGGGTGGACACAATTAGGGAATGCACATTCTTGGGCCGGATAACGGAAGAGCAAGGGACAGTGCAAGTTGGAGATCAGTCAGTCAGTCAGTCATTTGCATGTCCCCTGCGGAACTTTGCCTCCATATCAGCTCTCATGTAGGCTTTCAGTTGTAAACAAGATGCCCTCCTGCTGATGCATCCATTTGTAGATTATCAACGATGTCTTGCAGCCATCTTCGCTTGGTCTTCCTCTCTTTCTTTTTCCCATTATGTACCCTTCCAAGACGGTCTTCTCTAGATTATCAGGGCGTTTAATGTGTCCAAAATATTTAAGTTTTCTCTGTTTAATCCTCTTTACTAGCCTGCCTTCTTCAATATTAAGTTCTTGTAGTTTGGATATATCTGTTATTTTTTTGTGTCCATGATACTTGAAGAACTCTTCTGTAGCATTTACATTCAAAGGCATTTATGTGTTTCTCAGCTGTTTTGTTAAGTGTCCAGGTCTCACGGGCATATGTTGCGATGGGAATGATGAATTCCCTTAAAAATCTTATTTTTGTAGTTCTGTCTGTTCCTCTCCACAGATTCTTTAGTTATTTTACTTTTCTAAGAGCGATAGATGTCCTCCTTTTAATTTCCCTCATTGTATCTCCATTATTAGTTAGTAGTGATCCGAGATATTCAAAACTCTCCACCTCTTCCAATATTTCCTCATTTATACATGTTTCAGCTGAATTATTTGTTTTGTCACTTGTCATCAATTTAGTTTTCTTTGCATTAAGAAAGAAGGAGATCTGTACAGCCAAATGTCAGTGGAGATGAGGCATAAGATGAAAAATGTCTGAGGAATTTGGACAAAAAAGGAATATTTGCATTTTTTTTTAAATTGAGAAGAAGAGAAGGTAGACTGCAGTGTAAATATTGTGGAGTAGTGTTTTTTTTTAAAATAAAGCAGCTCAGTGGTAGAAGCGGCAGTGAAATGAGCAGGGGATAGAGTTCGAATCACACAAGGCATTTTGAAGTTTATGTTTCCATCCAGCGCACGACGTATTTTTTTGTGGTTTGTTTGTAGGTGGCGCTTCGTCACCAAACTAACTGTGAGATGACCGCGTGGTTAGCGCGCTGTTCTCTCGTGGCTAGGTGACTGTTCTACACGGGTTCTGTGGTTCGAGTCACGATCAGTTCTTTCATTTTTCGTCCTCTCGCGTCTACAATGCTCTGATTACTATTTTTTAAACGCTAACCTGGCAAGTCCGTACTTACCGCTTTACTGTGGCAAAACCTCGACGTTTCTTATCGAAATAAAATGTTAAATTAAATGAAATGAGTTTTGGAAGAGAAATGTCAGGATAGAGACACAGAGGCAGAGAGATTTCCACACTGACTGAATCTTAGAGACAGGTAGAATTTACGAATTCCACACTGACTGAATCATAGAGACAGGTAGAGTATACGAATTCCACACTGACTAAATCATAGAGATAGATAGAATATAAGAATTCCACACTGACTAAATCATAGAGATAGATAGAATATAAGAATTCCACACTGGCTGAATCATAGAGACAGATAGAATATAAGAATTCCACACTGACTAAATCATAGAGATAGATAGAATATAAGAATTCCACACTGGCTGAATCATAGAGACAGGTAGAACATAAGAATTCCACACTGACTGAATCTTAGAGACAGTAGAATAGAATTCCACAGTGACTAAATCATAGAGACAGGTAGAATATAAAAATTCCACACTGATTGAATCTTAGAAACAGTTAGAATATAAGAATTCCACACTGACTGAATCATAGAGACAGTTAGAATATAAGAATTCCACACTGACTGAATCTTAGAGACAGTTAGAATATAAGAATTCCACACTGACTAAATCATAGAGACAGGTAAAAGATAAGAATTCCACACTGACTGAATCTTAGAGACAGGTAGAATATAAGAATTCCACACTGAGTAAATCATAAAGACAGGTAGGATAGAAGAATTCCACACTGACTGAGGTATAGAGACGGGTAGAATAGAAGGTTCCAACACTGACAATATCATACAAACAGGTAGGATAGAAGATTCTAACACTGAATATATAATACAAACAGATAGTATAGAAGATTTCAACACTGACTGAATCATAGAAATAGGTAAAGTAGAAGATTTCCACGCTGAATGAATAATAGAAACAGGTAGCATAGAAGATTTCAACACTGAATAAATCGTAGAAAAATGTAGGATAAAAGATTTCTACTCTGATTGAATATATAAAAAAAATGGGATAAAAGATTTCAACACTGATTGAATCATAGAAACATGTCGACACTGACTGAATCACAGAAGCATGTCGACACTGACTGAATCACAGAAACATGTCGACACTGACTGAATCACAGAAACATATCGACACTGATTGAATCATAGAAACATGTCGACACTGACTGAATCACAGAAACATGTCGACACTGACTGAATCACAGAAACATGTCGACACTGACTGAATCACAGAAACATGTCGACACTGACTGAATCACAGAAACATGTCGACACTGACTGAATCACAGAAGTAGGTAGGATTTTCACACCGAATATGATAACACGTCTCAGCTTAAAGGTGGAAGAACTGGGAAATAACTTCCGTCATGTCAAGTACAAGGGACATGTTTTAGGCACAAGAAGAACTGTCAATCAACAAAGACCTGGTGTAATCAGTCGCTGTGTATTCGAGTAGATCAAACAAGGTGACGGACTTGTCCTCATAGAGCATATAATGAATCTGATCCGAATCTAATTTTAAACAAATGTAATCATTAAGTTCCGCAAGGGACATGCAAATGAATGAATGAATTAATGAACCCTCTAGAAAGTCCCAGTCTTGCAGGCACCTCTACTGGGTTGACTTAAGCCCTTCTGAAACTGGACTAGAACCTAATTCATGTTCAACGAGAACCGAGGCGTTCAATACTGGGCCACGTCTGTACTTGAGTTTGGATTCTTGAAGTTAAACGTTTCAGCGCCATCCATACTCAGAATAAAATCTTTTAACTTTTCACAGTGTTAAAAACCTGGCACATCCTATCTCGTCGGTTACCAGGAAACCGTTGATGTTTTTTAGTCTTCTATAAGCAGGACAATCATGCAGGATATGAAGTCACTTATTTAAATGTCTTTTCCTTGATGGTCTGCTGTGTTTTCATGTAAAGACGTTTTGTTGCAACCTTATCTGATATTGTAACTTCACAGTGTGATATTTATTTTTTTTTTACAAATCTTTTCGCTTAATGAATAATATCTAAAAAGATTGTACCAGTATGAAATAATAAAGTTTAATTCAGTTAAGTTAGTAATTTCATACACGACCTCACAGAAAAGAAAAAAATTCAGTTAATTTAAAACACTAAGAATATAAGAATTCCACACTGACTAAATCATAGAGACAGGTAGGATAGAAGAATTCCACACTGACTAAATCATAGAGACAGGTAGGATAGAAGAATTCCACACTGAGTAAATCATAGAGACAGGTAGGATAGAAGAATTCCACACTGACTGAGGTATAGAGACGGGTAGAATAGAAGATTCCAACACTGACAATATCATACAAACAGGTAGGATAGAAGATTCCAACACTGACAATATCATACAAACAGACAGGATAGAAGATTTCAACACTGACTGAATCATAGAAATAGGTAAAGTAGAAGATTTCCACGCTGAATGAATAATAGAAACAGGTAGCATAGAAGATTTCAACACTGAATAAATCGTAGAAAAATGTAGGATAAAAGATTTCTACTCTGATTGAATATATAAAAAAAATGGGATAAAAGATTTCAACACTGATTGAATCATAGAAACATGTCGACACTGACTGAATCACAGAAGCATGTCGACACTGACTGAATCACAGAAACATGTCGACACTGACTGAATCACAGAAACATATCGACACTGATTGAATCATAGAAACATGTCGACACTGACTGAATCACAGAAACATGTCGACACTGACTGAATCACAGAAACATGTCGACACTGACTGAATCACAGAAACATGTCGACACTGACTGAATCACAGAAACATGTCGACACTGACTGAATCACAGAAGTAGGTAGGATTTTCACACCGAATATGATAACACGTCTCAGCTTAAAGGTGGAAGAACTGGGAAATAACTTCCGTCATGTCAAGTACAAGGGACATGTTTTAGGCACAAGAAGAACTGTCAATCAACAAAGACCTGGTGTAATCAGTCGCTGTGTATTCGAGTAGATCAAACAAGGTGACGGACTTGTCCTCATAGAGCATATAATGAATCTGATCCGAATCTAATTTTAAACAAATGTAATCATTAAGTTCCGCAAGGGACATGCAAATGAATGAATGAATTAATGAACCCTCTAGAAAGTCCCAGTCTTGCAGGCACCTCTACTGGGTTGACTTAAGCCCTTCTGAAACTGGACTAGAACCTAATTCATGTTCAACGAGAACCGAGGCGTTCAATACTGGGCCACGTCTGTACTTGAGTTTGGATTCTTGAAGTTAAACGTTTCAGCGCCATCCATACTCAGAATAAAATCTTTTAACTTTTCACAGTGTTAAAAACCTGGCACATCCTATCTCGTCGGTTACCAGGAAACCGTTGATGTTTTTTAGTCTTCTATAAGCAGGACAATCATGCAGGATATGAAGTCACTTATTTAAATGTCTTTTCCTTGATGGTCTGCTGTGTTTTCATGTAAAGACGTTTTGTTGCAACCTTATCTGATATTGTAACTTCACAGTGTGATATTTATTTTTTGTTTAACAAATCTTTTCGCGTAATGAATAATATCTAAAAAGATTGTACCAGTATGAAATAATAAAGTTTAATTCAGTTAAGTTAGTAATTTCATACACGACCTCACAGAAAAGAAAAAAATTCAGTTAATTTAAAACACTAAGAACACTTTATAATTAGACTTTACAGCATTGACCAAAGAGCACTATACACAATTTCAAAAAGGCAAGAGAATTAACCAACCATTCCAGATATCCAATCCAGTATTTGCAAGAACTTATCCAATAAAACGGCAAACAAGAAGGTCTGTATACACACACACACA
>CM019700.1:17907000-17990081 GCA_009760885.1 Achatina immaculata
GAACCGTATAATTCTACGTAAACCTCACAGCGGTCTCTCTGGTAAAAAAAAAAATCTTAAAATTCCACGGAGTCTCCAGCGTCTTTCTACAGAATACTATAGTTCTTAGGAACCCATGACGACGTCTCGCCAGAACCGTGTAGTTTTTTTTTTGGATGAACCTCTAGCGACCTCTAATTGAAACTGTGTCGGTCATGACTCTCTGAGCCCTATGGTTCTGTGGGACCCCTCGTAACTTCACCCAGAACCCTATAATTCTACTAAAACCCCCAGCGAACTCTCCCAGAACTCTATAATTGTACTGAACCTCTAACGACCTCATTTACAACCCTATAATTCTACTGAACCCCCATCGAGCTCTCTCAAAATTCTATAATTCTACTGAACCCCTAACTACCTCACTCACAACCCTAAAATTCTACTGAACCCCTATCAATTTCTTTCAAAATCCTATAATTCTACTGAACCCTTAGCTACTTCACTCACAACCCTAAAATTCTACTGAACCCTCATCGAATTCTCTCAAAATCCTATAATTCTACTGAACCCATAACGATCCTTCTCAGAATTCTATAATTCTACTGAACCCCTAACTGCCTCACTCAGAACCCTAAAATTCTACTGAACCCCCATCGAACTCTCTCAAAATTCTATAATTCTACAGAACCCAAAGCAATCCCTCTCAGAACTCTATAACTTTACTGAACCCCTAACTACCTCACCCAGAACCCTAAAATTTTACTGAACCCCCATCGAACTCTCTCAAAATCCTATAATTCTACAGAACCCAAAGCGATCCCTCTCAGAACTCTATAACTTTACTGAACTCCTAGCGACCCATCTCAGACCTAGAGATCCGCGGAGATTCGGTTTTGAAACCTCAATGGAGTAAGAAGATGCAAGATTTTAATGGGCTAAATGGGGTCACGATCAGTGTAAGTCTGAGAAACACTGGAGCAGATGATTGATGAGATGAGGGGGTAATCAATCAGGCAAATCGTGTTCAATCCAGACTTCTGCTTCTGTCAAAATGAGGCTCATATTTCTTTTTGTTCTGGAAAGTCAGTGATTGGAAAATGATGATGATGATGATGATGATTATCATCATCATCATCATCATTATCATCCCCACTGTCTGCCATACTGATGTAACATCGCCGAGAACGGGCAAGTGGAACTGTACTGATCGACAAAGTTCTCAGTATCCTCTGTAGATAGCCTTACCCCGCTCACCGACATCTTTACACCAGGAAGTTGTGGGCGATCATGCTTCCAGAACGATGTCAACCTGTCACGAGTTACCGTGGTCTCAACTGATGACTTTTATTTTAGAGCGCGTGGCCGTGCAAGACCTTTTCTTATTTTATGTGCCATGAAATATGTGAAACACCGGCTGCATATTCAAACATAGTTCGATTTAGTGAATCTTAATAATAATAATAATAATAACAATAATAATAATAATAATAGAAGAAGAAGAATCACAAGTTTCCGGTACGGCAGTCGACACCGAGAAATATTATGACTTCCTTGCCGGACTGGATTCAAGAAACCAAATTCAGAGATTTTAAGAAAATGGAAAGTAAACGTAGAATATCCTGGCTGCTTTTATTCCATTTAATAGTTTTTTTTATTTTTGTTTTTGTGAGGTCCCAAGACGAGGTTTTAGAAATCCCTGTGGCGTTAATTTCATGTTTAAATTCTAGTTACGATAACAAGCTTGTTATTTTTGTAGGAGTCGGAGAAGGAGGGGGCGAGAGAGAAAGTGGCGAGAGGAGACAAAGAAGAAAATAAAGAAAAAAAAAAAGTAAACCAAATTGACGTGGTTCTAGGCAAGTAGTTTTTGCACTGAAATTTTCGAAAATCTGGCAAGTTAAATGGCGTAAAATCTTGAGCTGTTCCCCAACGATAATTGTTTCTCGTCGTTTTTCTTCAGTTGTTTTTGAGTTCCCGGAGGGCGGTTGTTTCTGATGTTGTCGTTTCTGTTGTATAAAGTCAGAAAAAAAACTTGGTGATTAGGGAAACGTCAAGTGTCAGGTTCTGTGCAAAGTCATAGCTAAAAAAAAATTGTCGCCGATAATGCTGCTCCTGCTGATGATGACGATGACGATGATGATGATGATGATACATTTTACCAACAGATACTTGAACCGTTTGCTGATGACCGCGCAGTAAAATTTTTGAAACAAGCCTGGAACTGGATGAGGACTGGGCAAAAATTAATTGTAGTTAAGATATAAGCTGCTTACACAAACCCCCCCCCCCCCCCAAAAAAAAAAAAAGAAACCGGCTCTTAAAAATGAGTGACGTATTTTATTAAAATAATGTCTGCAGATGAGCATATATATATATATATATATAAAGGTAAAGGTAATCCTCTCATGCCTTTTAGAGGCACATAAAGAAATGGTGTTGTAAAAGTTTCATAAGTTTTAAGTCCCTCATAACTGTACTGGAGGATGACAACGATAAGACTTTTTTCACATCCATGCCTTGTCTTGTCTTGTCTTGTCCTCTATCTCTCTGGAACTGGTGTTCTCTGCAGGCTACGCTGTGAAGATGTTGAAGGACAACATCGTGTCAACTTTGGAGCGGGCTATGGCGGGTATTTATTTTTTTTTAGTTTCTGCGTGCGGCTAAAACGTAGGAGGCGTGCAGTACTTCTTTAGCAGACTCCACCACCGTGGAGATTATAGCGATCCTTGCGCCGTTAGCCGGGCTAGGCCTGCTACTGGGGGGGGGGGGGGAGAAGGGGGTACCAACGGAGAAGTGGGACAGTGTCTTGGTCAGGTATTGGTTGCCAACTCTGACGCCAGCATGTCAGCTATGGTTTGCCAACCCCGACGCCAGCATGTCAGCTATGGTTTGCCAACGCTGACGCCAGCATGTCAGTTATGGTTTGCCAACCCCGACGCCAGCATGTCAGCTATGGTTTGCCAACGCTGATGCCAGCATGTCAGCTATGGTTTGCCAACGCTGACGCCTGCATGTCAGCTATGGTTTGCCAACGCTGACGCCAGCATGTCAGGAATGGTTTGCCAACGCTGATGTCAGCTATGGCTCGCTGACTGTCATAAATAGTCAAGGTCTTCGTCCTCTTTTCACACACATATTTTCAGAAATATCATACAAATTCCTTTCTCGTCCGTTTTTTGTCAGGACCTAAAAGAAAATATTATACTGTAAAAGGTTACATAATGTCGACAAGGGAGTACATTCATGAAGAAGTTTATTTTATTTTATTTTGCTCTTTAGGGGGGACGGGGACGACGACGACGGAGGGACGGATAATACTTCAAGGTCAAAGATACAAAGACATGGGAGCTTATGTTCTCCTGTTTGATAAAATCCTCTTATCTAAATGAGATGTAGAAGTTAAAAACGTGGATTCATTCATGCATTTATTCATTCATTTGCATGTCCCTTGCAGAACTTTGCCTCCCTAACAGCACTCCTGTAGGCCTCTCGGTTGCGAGCAAGATGGCCTGCTGCCGATGCATCCATTTGCTGATCATCAACGATGTCTTGCAGCCATCTTCGCCTTGGTCTTCCTCTCTTTCTTTTTCCCATTATGTACCCTTCCAAGACGGTCTTCAAAACGTGCAACGGTTGATTTTTCCTCCCATGCTAGCTCTTACTCTCGTTCCACCATGTTACATAATGTAGTAGTTTTTTTCTTGTAGTACAAACTAAGATCCAAGACGCTGTCCTGTTTGCCAATAGCCACCCGTTATCTGACGTGATAGCGTCAGGGTTGGCGAATATAGCTGACCAAGACCCTGTCCCACGCTTCTCCAATGGTAATCCCAGTAGTAGGCGTAACTTGACTAACGTGAGAGAGATTATCACGACCATCATGGTGGTGGAGTCTGCTAAAGAGGTACTGCACATCCCCATGCTTTTTAGCTGCATTCCGGGACTGAAAAAAATAGCCGCCGTGACCCGCTTCCAATCCGGCACGATGCTTTTGTTTAAAATCTTCACCACATCGGCTGCAAAGATCACCAGTTCGCAGTTACAGGAGGAAAAAGAAGTATTTCCACAAACATGTTCCCTTTCAGAGTACAAAAGCTACTTCAGACTCAAGGGACGCAATCCACGAGACTAACAAACATTATCTCCCCTAGCACCAAACATCGGTCTAGTGCTCATTACTTTTCCGAGTTCCCAGTAGAGAGCACTAAGAATTGTAAGGAAATTGTTAAGAAAATGTAACATTGATAGCAGAGCAGTACTACATCCTGGCTGAGCTCTTGAGCAAGAGGAAGTCTGAAATGCTAAAAGAATCGATTGGTATTTGTAATCTTGGCTAGAACAAACCCAGAATTGAATCTCTCCTTTAAAAAAAATGGATAACTTATTGTTGGTTTCAAACTTTCTTTGTAAATAGTTTAATAATTGTGCACATTTGTTTGGAGTATAACTAAACAAGATGAAAACCAGATACAAATATTTGAGAATAGAATCTTGAGAAGAATTTATGGACTGGTAGGAGACCCTATAATACAGCAATGGAAGATAAGACGTAACAAAGGAAATCTACACATTCTTTAACTTTCAGCTTATAACAGCCACTATGAAAAACAACAGAGTCAGGTGGGTGGGGTATTTAAGGAGAGTGACGCAGGACTCGCTGGCGATGGTTGGGACATGTGCTCCGAATGACTGACAACTCACTACCAAAAATAGCACTAAGATGGACACCACAGGGGAGCAGAAGTAAGGGTAGACCAAAAGAGACATGGAGAAGAACAACAGAAAGGATGTTGAGCAATAGAGGGCTCACCTGGGCAAGAGAAGAAAAAAAGGCGAAGGACAGGCATTTGTGGAAAACCCTTGCGGAAGCCCCATGTGCCCTGGGCACTTAAGGTTCAGAGAGAGAGAGAGAGAGAGAGAGAGAGACGCAGGACTGACAAAGAAAGAAGTGATGATAGAGGCAGACCTAGATAACTATGGCAGGGCAAGCTAGAAGAAGGTGTGCGCGATCTTCAGAATCGAGAAATGGGAAGAAAAGTTCAGGAACAGAGAGGAATGGAAACGTGACTTATCTGCAGCAGTGAGCCTCAATGGCTGGGGAAACTGCTGAACTCACCAGCTGCTCAAAGAAGAAGAAGAAGAAGAAGAAGAAGAAGAAGAAGAAGATTTATTTATAAACACTCTCTTAACAAACGAAGCAAACTGGTGACTAATAGACTTGCCCAGCGGCAAGGATTAAAGCGATGTAATGATGAAAAGCGGCCCAGTTCATAGTGCACTGCCCTCTGGTGCCCACCAGGTGGGTGTTCATCCAACTGAGAAAGGTGGTGTGAGTCACCATCATTCCTTTACTGTTTTCCTTTCTGTTACGTCTTAAATATTCTTCTTCTTCTTCTTTTCGAGACATTAAGGCTCATTGCTGCAGATACAGTTGCCTGCATTATTTTATTATTCTATTCTCTATATTATTCTATCTATTATTCTATTCTATATTACTCTAATCTTTTCTCTCCAGTTGGTGACACCAGTTGCCTTTGTATCCTCTTCTATGTTGTATTTTCATCTCTGTTTAATACATTAATACTTATTTAATACATAAGTATTAAACCCTTGGTTCTGTTTCCCTCATCTCTTGTACATACATCATTTTCCTTTGTCTGTTCTCTTCCATTCTTTCTACGTGGCCCACCCAGCGTAGTCTGTTCAGTTTCAAGACATTTGTAATTTTTCTTCATTTAAATAAGCTTTAAGTGTTTATTTATTTATTGCTGCTGGACAAATTAGGTTTCCTTTCATTTGCTTTTGACGCAGGAAAACTTGGGAAATTCAGTAACAACTGGAAAACTTGAAGAGAAAGAGACACAGGAAGGCTGGGTGGAGAAGGGACTGCAGGGTCTGATGTGATAGCAAGTAGATGAAAATGTGATGTTGTCAGTACCACACCTGGCCGCATTTACCTTCCAAGATTTCTTTGGTACCCATTTTTTTAGGCTGTGTAGACCCTGGGGCCTTTTTGATGTGTACCACTTAAGGATATGGCCTGGGGTGGGGGGGAAGGGGGCGTCAGTCCAAACAAGATTGGGAAACACTGGCTGTGGGGTTCCTTAAGTGAGGGCTGTGTAAGTCTGTACCTCCTTTGTTGATGATGTAGTTTATGAGCTTGTGGATTAAACCTCAAACAAGCTGGCAGCGGCAGGTTAGCTACGGGTGTGGGGATATACCAGTATCTATAGGGTCTTTCCCATGGCAACATATGCCTGTGAGAACTGGACACTTAACAAAACAGCTGAGAAACACATAAATGCTTTGAATGTAAATGCAACAGAAGAGTTCCTCAAATATCATGTGAACAAAAAAAAAAGAAGAAATATATCCATACTTAAGAACTTAATATTAAAGAAGGTTGGCTAGCAAGGAGGATTACACATAGAAAACATTTTGGACATATTTCGTCATGATAATTTAGAGAAGACCGCCTTGGAATGGTACATAATGGGAAAAGGAAAGAGAGGAAGAAGAAGGCGAAGATGGCTGCAAGACATCGTTGATGATCTGCAAATGGACGTGTCAGCAACAGAGAATCTTGCTTACAACCGAGAGGCCTACAGGAGTTATGTTAGGGAGGTAAAGTTCCACAAGGACATGCAAATGACTGACTGATAGGGTTAGTTTTGTTTATTTTTAATTCAGCAGGAGAATACAATCCTGGATCAAGAATCTACTGAGTAAATGGTTATACATTCGTGGAAAATGATTGAAATGTATTTTTTCTAAAATATTACTTGGCAAATTGCCAGGCTAGCCACACTGTCTTCATAGCAGTCCGAGCAAGACCACAGTCTGCCCTAGCAAGGAAAGGTGCTGAAGTCGGAGTTACCAAGCCAAAAGGCGCATCGCAAAAATCAGGGTAACACACATTATCGCTAATGAAATGAAGCAACACATCAACAGTGCAGAAGCAAAAAACCAGAAGAAAACTAGCCATATTAAGAAAATTGAGTGGAACCACATGGGGAGCTAGTGAAAGAATCCTCTAGAATGTATATCAGCAAAGTATTTTACCACATTTAGAATATGGCTCAACATCTTGGTGCACAGCATCAAACACTATGCTGCATAATCTAGACAAGCTTCAAAATCAGTCACTACGGATTATCACAGGTGCCATGAGGTCCACACCAATAGTAGAAATGCAGAAAATAGTTGGTGTTCAAGCGCTAAAGGAACGTAGAGACACAAAGGTCATGACCATGGGAGAGAAATTCCTTAGCTCTGTAAGCCATCCCCTGAAGGAGAGATTCAATAACTTGGCAATAAGACGGCTTAAAAGAAGCAGCTTCATTCATCAGGCCAAGCGTACGCGTAAGCTGATACCTGACCTTCCAACTGTAGTCGCTCCGTTATCATCTGTACCAGAGCGTACACCATGGAAAGAAGCAAATTATACACAAATAACTATTCAGACTGAAGTGAAAGGTGTGCAGAATGGTGAGATGCAGAGCAGTCTTGTAAGATCAGCAGCCACACTTAGTGTTCTAGATGATAAATATCCATGTGACACCTGGATACGTGTGTATACAGATGGATCTGCACATAATGCCATAAAGAATGGAGGGGCAGGAGCACATATTGAATATCTAAACAACACCACTGACAAGATTTCCATACCCACTGGAAAATACTGCAACAACTATGATGCAGAAGTTAGGGCAATTATTGCTGCAGTTGAAAAAACTATCAGACTCCAGAATTGATATATGTCCTGTAGTAATTCTCACAGATGCAAGATCAGTACTGAAAGCTCTTCAGTGCAACAAACTACCAGACCTTAAGGATGCCTTGTCAAAAATTGGCTTACAACATGGAGTCACTTTGCAATGGATTCCCTCCCACTGTGGGATACCAGGAAATGAGAAAGCTGACCATCTGGCCAAAGAGGGCACTGAATTGGAGCAACTAGACATACCAATCACCTATAATCAGAAGAAAAGCATGATAAAAACCTACAGGAAGCCACAAACACCACCACATGATGACTATCACATGCTAAACAGAAAGGAACAAGTCACCATCTTCCGTCTCCGAACAGGACACACCCGACTCTAAAGTCATATGTATACAAAGTATAAGGTTGGTACTACTAATCTATGTACATGTGCCCAGGTGCCCCAAACTATGGAACATATCCTCCAGAACTGCACCAACTATGAAACATTGAGAAATAATTACTAGCCCAGTGAAACTACTAAAGAAGATAAGCTCTATGGTTCCATACATGAATTACAAAAACAGTGAAATTTATCAAAGAGACAGGACTGCAGATATAGACAGACAATGCGAACGAAGAAGAAGAGAAGAAGAAGAAGAGACTTGGCAAATTATCTGTGCGTGTTATACGGTGAGTCTTATATGGCTGGAAATACTGTGAGTCTCCTCACGACGCTGCGTGCATAAGAGAGGGGAAAACAAATAATAAAGAAGCAAATTTATGTTTACTGTCTGGTCTGTTTAGACTGCCAGAATTAAAAAGAAGAAAAAACAATCAATACCCCAGTCAGCTTAGAATCTTGTCTCTACCAAACCCCTTCTCAAAATAACCAGTGGAAAAACCCGGAAGAAATCATTGCGCGTTGCTTCCCTTGTTTGGCCTGGCTACTTGACGAAAGATAACAAACCATGAATGTTTACCGCGTGTAATGTTCTTCTTTCAGAGAACCTGCTTGTCAAAAAGTTGTAAAGTTCTAATAAACACGCTTTACTCAACTCCTTGCTTCTTTTTATGTGTACATAACTGTGCTAGAAATTCTTTTTTTTTCGTTTCTTTTTTTGGGGTATCTTCTTCCTCTTTCAAAAGTGTCTCTTCAGGCACATTTTCAGTGTGATGTAAAAACAGCTTTTGTTGAAGTTCTTAGATCATTCTGCGGAGTCTAGTTTAGAATGATGGGAAACTATATAAATGTAAATATAGTATACTTCTAGTAAGACCTTTTTAGTAAAATGAGGTGTTGTGAACTTTTTTATCTTGGAATTTCAAGAGAAAAACCAGGAACTAAATAACATGCCATTCACCAGAAAATCCGCTCGTTTTTCTAACTGTGCTTGCTCTGTAGTTCTTGGCATGTCTGCGGTCTTTTGAGCCTTGAAGTCAGTACGTCCATCGTCAGCATACAGTTCTTTCTGGTTTGCTTCCTTACCGGTTGCCCCCGGCCATCTTGCAAGGCAGCAGGGTTTGATATTAACTTACTAACACACAATAATTACTTTATGAGCCACTGCAGTAAAGCTGTGGTACCAAAATGTATAAAGTAGGGGGAAAAAAGTATTATGTTAAGTAATAAAGCTGTTCCTACTTTTTTCTCCTAGTTTATACAGGGTTTATAAAGCTGTTCCTACTTTTTTCTCCTAGTTTATACAGGGTTTATAAAGCTGTTCCTACTTTTTTCTCCTAGTTTATACAGGGTTTATAAAGCTGTTCTTACTTTTTTCTCCTAGTTTATACAGGGTTTATAAAGCTGTTCCTACTTTTTTCTCCTAGTTTATACAGGGTTTATAAAGCTGTTCCTACTTTTTTCTCCTAGTTTATACAGGGTTTGAGATGTGCTCTGCTTGTCCTCCTACCTTCTATAGCGAAGAGGATAGACCCTCACATCACGTCCTTCAGAGTTGCCAGCTGGATAACCTACTTAGAAACAGGACCAGAACAGACCCCAGCCCCTTACAAGAGAAGATCTACGACAACGTTGAAAACCTGAGGTTGCTATCGATGTCTAAACGAACGAAAAAAGAAGAAGAATAGAACATTCAATGTAAAATGAAGAGATAAACCAAAAAATGAATCTAAATCTGTATATCAAATGACAGGGGGAGGTAAGTAAAACAAACGGTCTGGTAAAACTTGCACATCAAATGACAGGGGGAGGTAAGTAAAACAAACGGTCTGGTAAGAAACATCAAGCACCTCCTTACAGAATGCGGAGGCATGATCGTCAACAACTACCGGCGAATCTGAATCTAATAAACGAGTAAAGCAACAAGGACACTTCAAGGTGAGAATATAAAATGGAAAATGAAGATCTTTCCGTGTAGGCAGAACACAAGCTGGATGTATTCATCCGCCTGAAAAGGAAATGAATAACAGGGAAACTTAGAACACACACACAAGTGAAAGCATAAAAAATAATAAGAATTAAATATTTTGAATGTAATAAGAGACATAATAATAATATGAAACGTATAGGAGAACGAAAGAAGGACCTGACGATAAGACGAACTTTATTTTCGAAGCAGGCATTATTCAATTTTCGCTCTATAATGAACATTCCATTTAGTATAGACAGTAATAAACAGTAATAGATACATAAAAAGCAGGAGAAGAACACGGAAAAGTGGCATAGCTTTGAATTTAAAAATCTCTGATCCACACATTTAAAAAACATATAAATGTGCCAGACATATGTTGTGTAATTACTGCATTCTCTCTCTTTCTCTTTTTTCTGTCTCTTTCTGTCTCTTTCTCGTTCTCTCTCTCTTTCTTTTTTTCTTTCTCTCCCTGTCTCGCTTTCTTTCTCTTTTCTCTCTCTCTCTTTTTCTCAGTCTCTATTCCTCTCTCTCTTTTTCTTGCTCTCTTTCTCTCCCTGTCTCACTTTCTCTCTCTTTTCTCTCTCTCTTTTTTCTGTCTCTGTTTATCTTTCTCTTTTTCTTCTCTTTGTCTCTCTCTCTCTTTCTCGTTCTCTCTCTCTCTCTCTCGCTTTCTCTCTCACTCTTTTCTCTCTCTCTCTCTTTCTCTTTCTCTGTTTCTCTCTTTCTTTTTCTTGTTCTCTTTCCCTATCTCTCTCTTTCTCGCTCTTTCTCTCCCTCTCTCGCTTTCTCTCTCTCTCTCTCTGTTTCTTTCTCTCTCTCTTTTTCTTGTTCTCTTTCTCTCCCTCTCGCTTTCTCTCTCTCTCTCTTTCTCTGTCTCTGTTTCTCTCTCTCTTTTCCTTGTTCTCTTTCTCTCCCTCTCCCTCTCTTTCTCTATCTCTCATTTTCTTTCTTTCTCTCTTTCTCTCACTCAACTCTCGCTCTTCGATATTCAAAGCAATTAAGGCTCTTTGCTGGAGAAACAGCCAGTCGCCATTGATCTCTGTTTCTTGCTTTCTCTCTCTCTCTCCAGTTGTTTACTCAGAGTTCTCTTAGTTCTTCTTCCACGACGTTTCTCAGGTTTTCCCTTGGTCTACCCTTTGATCTCGTCCCTTCCATCTCCTGCATACACATGAGACTTGTCTGACGACTCTCTTCTGTTCTTCACTATGTGACCTAGCTATTGTAATCTGTAATCTATTGTAAGCTTTCACACTACAAGTGGTTGGTGATGTGTTAGAGTATGAAAACAGAAATACGGTTTTAAGTTTATCATGCGTGTTTCCATGCTAACAAAGCCAACATCACCACTAGACCATCTAGTCACTTGCTTAGTGCAGAAAGTCATCACTAGACCATCTAGTCACTTGCTTGGTGCAGAAAGTCACCACTAGACCATCTAGTCACTTGCTTAGTGCAGAAAGTCACCACTAGACCGTCTAGTCACTGACTGAGTGCAAAAAGTCACCACTAGAGCGTGTAGTCAATGGCTGAGAGCAGAAAGTCACCACTAGACCTGGTCAATGGCTGAGAGCAAAAAGTCACCACTAGAACGTGTAGTCAATGGCTGAGAGCAAAAAGTCACCACTAGAGCGTGTAGTCAATGGCTGAGAGCAAAAAGTCACCACTAGAGCGTGTAGTCAATGGCTGAGAGCAGAAAGTCACCACTAGAGCGTGTAGTCAATGGCTGAGAGCAGAAAGTCACCACTAGAGCGTGTAGTCAATGGCTGAGAGCAAAAAGTCACCACTAGAGCGTGTAGTCAATGGCTGAGAGCAGAAAGTCACCACTAGAGCGTGTAGTCAATGGCTGAGAGCAAAAAGTCACCACTAGAACGTGTAGTCAATGGCTGAGAGCAGAAAGTCACCACTAGAACGTGTAGTCAATGGCTGAGAGCAAAAAGTCACCACTAGAGCGTGTAGTCAATGGCTGAGAGCAGAAAGTCAGCACTAGAGCGTGTAGTCAATGGCTGAGAGCAGAAAGTCACCACTAGAGCGTGTAGTCAATGGCTGAGAGCAGAAAGTCACCACTAGACCTGGTCAATGGCCTAGGTACAGTGTAGACCTTTCTTTCCAAGGCCAAATTGTGATGCTTGAGTTATTTATCTTTTCCAAGGACGCCAAAATATTCTGGCACACAAGCTGCCAGTTACAGAGAAATGTGAACAGTAGAAGATAGTACTAGTGCCATTTATACTACTACACTCTAAAATATTCTCATCAACATTTTTATCTTATATGTTCTGTCCTTATCGAAGTAAAGAAAAACTGACGTTATTTTGTTATAATTACCACCAGTTAGAATCACACTCCCCGAACAAACCTCAGTACGAGGCCTGATGTATTGATAAACTATATATATATATATATATATATATATATATATATATATGCAGGAAACTCTCTACTGTAGAGAGCGGAACAACAGCACAACTCCTTCAGATCATCAGAATGTCAGGAGTTTAATAGGGGCGAAACACTTGTCTGGGGGGGGGGGGCGCCCTCTGGGTCATGGTGAGTTGTTGCTTTTTTTTTTTCGGTCCCGGGATTGAACCCGTGATCTTCCAGTTGGCACTGTACTTTTGAAGTGCGTCTTTAGCGATTTAGCTACGGAGGATTGGTATTGGTTGTGGTAAATGAAATTACTTGTGTTCCCAATGCTTGTTTCGCATACTCCACAGCCAGCATGAGGCCTTTTCTGCTGTTTCTGAAAGGCTTCTCAATGTCCTTGCTCTTGTTTGTCCCTTTGTGCCCAGTTGCTTACATAGGTCATATGCTGATGTTGCTACAAATCCTCTTGCTCCCACTTCTACAGCTATCACTTTTGCCCTGATTCCTGCCCCCTGCCTCAGTTGCTTGATCACATCATTGTACTTCTCCAATTTGAATAAATGCTGTTCCTCTATTCTAGTTTCGTACCGGACCATAAGCTCGATCATTATTAATTCCTGTTTTTCTCTGGAGTACACTACAATGTCCGGTCGCATTCCTGTGTTCTTGATGGCAGTCGGGTATTCTCTTCTTCCTGGAAGGTCCGCTATCATATCCCAGTCATTTGTACCATCTAGCAGTGATGGTAAGGGAATGTCCCTGATTTCAATATTTGATGTCGTACCAGCGCCTATGAAGTATTTAGGTGGGACATATATATATATATATATATATATATACGTACGAGGGGTGATTGGTAAGTTCTCGGCATAAGGTACAACGGATTATTTGTGGACAACTTTTTTGGGTTATTTCTCAACATAGTCCCCTTGCACGTTTATGCACTTAGTCCAGCGATCCTGGAGCACATGGATCCTTTCTTTGTAAAAGTCAGCATCTTGTGGCAGTAGAAAGTGGTCTACAGCATTAATGACGTCATCATCTGAAGCAAATCTGCGACCACTGAGCTCCTTTTTGAGTTTGGTAAGCAGGCAATAGTCCGAATGGGGCAAATCTGGAGAATAAGGAGAATGTTCAAGAAGCTAGAAGCCGTATTCTTAAAATGGCAGCCATTTCCACGGCCACTTGTGAACTGGAGCATTGTCTTGCTGAAAGATGACTCGACGTTTTCCCTTCAATTTGACCCCCAGTTGCTTCACAAGATTACCGTAATAGGCCCCGGTGACCGTTCTGCCCTTTTGAAGATAGTCTACAAATAGCACAGCATCTGAATCCCAAAAAGATGGACGCCATCACTTTGCCTGAAGACAGAACCACCCTTGCTTTCTTTGGAGGTGAGGATCCATGATGTTTCCACTGCTTTGACTGTTCTTTGGTTTCTGGTTGAAAATGATGAAGCCAAGTCTCATCCCTAGTCACAAATTGCTGAAGAAACTTTTCAGAATCTGGAGAAAAATGGCCAAGATTATCTCTTGATATGTTGAGACGCTGTCGTTTGTGATCAGCTCCAAGAAGTTTCGGGACCCATCGAGCAGAAACCTTTGTCATTTGAAGATCATTGTGAATAATGGCATGAACACGTTCCTGGGAGATGTCCAACTCAGTAGCAATGTACAGCTCAGTTAGTCTTAGATCCTCCATTATCATGTCATGAATTCTGCCGGTGGTTTCATCGGTGGTTACCGTTCTTGGTCTTCATGGACGGGGATCATCTTCCAGACTCTCCCTTCCATGTTTGAATTAAGCTGCCCATTTCTTCATTGTGCTGTAAGAAGGGGCACTCTCCCCTAGAGTCTCTACCATATTCTCATGGATCTCCTTCGATGATAAGCCCTTGATGTAGAGGTAGCGAATGACTGCTCGATGAGAAATTTTATCCATTTTATCAATTTCTGCCACCCCTTACCACTTCAGTAGCCTGTAAAAAAATCGGTTGCAGTTAATTTCTTGAAACTCGGTGTTTAATCTTACATTAACCTGATCTACAAATACACCTAATATCAGCTGTGTGTTTCAAGTATTTGTACCTTATGTCGAGAACTTATCAATCACCTCTCGGATGTGTGTGTATATATATATATATATATATATATATATATATATATATATATATAATTCACTAAAATAAACATATAATTCATCATCATCAGTACTTTGTACTCCCAAAGCATCTTAAGGAATCAACAAGGGTTTGCCTACCAATCCCGTCGCCAAGTCGTGATAACTCAGACCTTGTCTTTCCCGCTTCCTTTACTTATTCCCCATGTCCCGAATGGCTTGCCCCTCTTTCTTTTCCCTTGAGGTGTCCACCATCTCAAGTGGGTACAGGGGTGTCTTGTTTATTTTCTTCTGTTCGTAGCATGTGGCCCAGCCATTTCCATCTTCTTCTTTTGACCTCTTTAGTGATTTTGTCAGTGCCTTGTTCGTTTGCTTATTTCCTGGTTTGTCACGTGTTCTTCCTAGTGATAATAAAGAGATAATTCTCTCTCCCCCCCCCCCTCTCTCTCTCTCTCTCTCTCTCTCTCTCTCTCTCTCTCACAGAACCTTAAATGCCCAAGGCACATGGGGCTTCCTCAAGAGTTTTCCACAAACACCTGTCCTTTGCCTTCCTTTCTGCTCTTGGCCAAGTGAGCCCCTCTATTGCTCAACATTCTCTCTGTTGTTCTTCTCCACGTCTCCTTTGGCCTACCCTTACTTCTATTCCCCTGTGGTGTCCAGCTTTGTGCTATTTTTGGTAGTGAGTTGTTGTCAGTCATCAGGAGACAATTAGATGCCATTAAATCAATGTATCATCTTTCATACAGCAAGAGCTATCAACGCTGTAAGAGTTAAAGCTGCGGTTGGGTTTATAATTTTATTACATATATCAAACCTTATTATAATTTTATTTCTTACATCAAACCTTATTATAATTTTATTACTTACATTAAACTTTATTATAATTTTTTTGCTTACATCCAACCTTATTATAATTTAAATACATCAAACCTTATTATACTTTTATTACTTACATCAAACCTTATTATAATTATATTACTTACATCAAACCTTATTATAATTTTATTACTTACATCAAACCTTATTAAAATTTTATTATTTACATCAAATATATCTTGCTGTAGTCAGTCAGCTATCCCAGACTAACACAAGCGCCATCTGTATGCTGATCACTTCACGCCCATTGTCTGATTACATTTTGTTTTTAATCCAAAGCTAATCTCCCCCTTTCACATTTTTGTATCCGACTTCGTTATGTTAATGGGTGCTTTTTAGGACTTCTCGCAAGCCGGGGAATCCAGTTTGTACTGGGACAGTTTGAGGGACAGTGTAAGAATGGGGACACTAAT
The DNA here is from genome assembly GCA_009760885.1 of Achatina immaculata. Lineage (NCBI taxonomy): Eukaryota > Metazoa > Mollusca > Gastropoda > Stylommatophora > Achatinidae > Lissachatina > Lissachatina immaculata. Next base: position 17,922,828 of record CM019700.1, read on the forward strand.
CTACCAGAATAGCAACAAACTCAGTCCTCAACTCAGACATCTACCCGGGGTGTTGAAAGACAGGGAGTAAAGGGAGGGGGGGGGGAAGTCTCGTACACGAGAGCTGGTACATGGCGAATATTGAATTATGAGAGGATCTAGCGAGGCTGTCTGCAGACGAGAGGAGTGAGAGAAAGAGTGTAGAGAAGAGAAGTGGGAGTATAGAGATAGCTGGGAAAAGCTGAGATCTTAAAAAAAGGTGAGGCTTGAAAGATTAGGTGCCGGAATGGCGAGGCGGCTGGTGCAGTGGCCTTTCACAAGGCGGCCAGTGGTTCGATTCCAGGGGTAGGAGCTCCCAGGCAGACGTTTTGTAAAAATGGGATGTTCTATTTCTCTTAGACTAAATGAAGGAAAGGAGATGGTCTGTTTCTCTTGGGTTTAATGAAGGAGAGGAGATGTTCTGTTTCTCTTAGACTTAATGAAGGAAAGGAGATGTTCTGTTTCTCTTAGACTTAATGAAGGAAAGGAGATGTCCTATTTCTCTTAGACTTAATGAAGGAAAGGAGATGTTCTATTTCTCTTAGACTTAATGAAGGAAAGGAGATGTTCTGTTTCTCTTAGACTTAATGAAGGAAAGGAGATGTTCTGTTTCTCTTAGACTTAATGAAGGAAAGGAGATGTTCTATTTCTCTTAGACTTAATGAAGGAAAGGAGATGTTCTGTTTCTTTTGGGTTTAATGAAGGAAAGGAGATGTTCTGTTTCTCTTGGGTTTAATGAAGGAAAGGAGATGTTCTGTTTCTCTTGGGTTTAATGAAGGAAAGGAGATGTTCTGTTTCTCTTGGGTTTAATGAAGGAAAGGAGATGTTCTGTTTCTCTTGGGTTTAATGAAGGAAAGGAGTCAAGACCTGACTCTGACCAGGTCACCCTCTGGTGTGCCGACTGGTCAAGGTAAATACAGGTGCTGACACCTACTTACTCCTAGGTGTCTTTGTGGCGTTATATGGCTCTCATTCTCTCTCTCTTTCTCTCTCTCTTTCTCTCCTCTCTCTCACTTTCTCTCCTCTCTCTCTCTCCTCTGTATTTCTTTCCTATCTCTCCTCTCCTCTCTTCTCTCTCTCAAGGTCCATTTCCACAGGCGTAGGATATGACCCCTTGTATATCACGCCAGACTTATCATTGAGCATTTCAATGCCAGGATACCAAACCATCAAACATCTTTTCTCTCTGTCTCTTCTATATTTAATATTCTATATTGCCATAAGGTTATCTAGCCTACCTCTCCTACAAACATGCCCCACAAATCATGATTGCTGTTTTCTGATTTTCGTCATAAATTTCGGTGTTTCTTGTGTCTCTTCCACAACTCCCTCATTTGATTTTCCCGCCGTCAATAACATTCATTTTAAGAACCACATTTCAGCTGATTCCAGTCTTCTTTGTTTCACGTTACTGATCTCCAAGCTTCTTTGTATCTCTTTAATGATCGTCGAAGCTTCATTGTATTTCGTTACTGACCGTCTAAGCTTTTTTGAATCTCTTTAATGATCGTCCAAGCTTCTTTGTATTTCGTTACTGACCGTCTAAGCTTCTTTGTATCTCTTTACTGACCGACTAAGCTTCTTTGTATCTATTTACTGACCGTCCAAGCTTCTTTGTATCTCTTTACTGACTGTCCAAGCTTCTTTATATCTCGTTACTGATCGTTCAGACTTCTTTGTATCTAATTACTGACCGACCAGGCTTCTTTGTATCTCGTTACTGACCGTCCAAGCTTCTTTGTATCCCTTTACTGACCGTCAAATCTTCTTTATATCTCGTTACTGATCGTCCAAGCTTCTTTGTATCTCTTTACTGACCGTCAAAGCTTCTTTATATCTCGTTATTAATTGTTCAAGCTTATTTCTGTCTTGTTACTGATCCTCCAAGCTTCTTTGTATCTCTTTACTGACGGTTTACTGACGGTCCAGGCTTCTTTTTATCTCTTTACTGACGGTCCAGGCTTCTTTTTATCTCTTTACTGACGGTCCAAGCTTCTTTTTATCTCTTTACTGACGGTTTACTGACGGTACAGGCTTCTTTTTATCTCTTTACTGACGGTCCAAGCTTCTTTTTATCTCTTTACTGACGGTTTACTGACGGTCCAGGCTTCTTTTTATCTCTTTACTGACGGTCCAAGCTTCTTTTTATCTCTTTACTGACGGTCCAAGCTTCTTTTTATCTCTTTACTGACGGTTTACTGACGGTACAGGCTTCTTTTTATCTCTTTACTGACGGTCCAAGCTTCTTTTTATCTCTTTACTGACGGTTTACTGACGGTACAGGCTTCTTTTTATCTCTTTACTGACGGTCCAAGCTTCTTTTTATCTCTTTACTGACGGTTTACTGACGGTCCAGGCTTCTTTTTATCTCTTTACTGACGGTCCAAGCTTCTTTTTATCTCTTTACTGACGGTCCAAGCTTCTTTTTATCTCTTTACTGACGGTTTACTGACGGTACAGGCTTCTTTTTTCTCTCCTTGCTGACGGGTAACTGACTTCCAAGCTTCTTTTTATCTCCTTGCTGACGGTCTACGCTTCTTTTTATCTCTTTACTGACGTCCAGGCTTATCTCTTTACTGACGGTTCAAGCTTCTTGTTATCTCTTTATTGATCGTCCAAGCGTCTTTGTATCTCGTTATTTATTGTCTAAGATTACTTGTATCTTGTTAATGATCGTCCGAGTTTCTTTGTATCTTGTCACTGACCTTTCAAGCCTCTTTGTGTCTTGTTACTGATCGTCCAAGTTTCTTTTCATCTCTTTACTGACGGTCCAGGATTCTTTTTCTCTCTTTACTGGCGGTCCAAACTTCTTTTTAATCTCTTTACTGAAGGTCCACGCTTCTTTTAATCTCTTTACTGACGGTTTACTGACGGTACAGGCTTCTTTTTTCTCTCCTTACTGGCGGTCCAGGCTTTTTTATCTTTTTGCTGACGGGTAACTGACTTCCAAGCTTCTTTTTATCTCCTTGCTGACGGTCTACGCTTCTTTTTATCTCTTTACTGACGTCCAGGCTTATCTCTTTACTGACGGTTCAAGCTTCTTGTTATCTCTTTATTGATCGTCCAAGCGTCTTTGTATCTCGTTATTTATTGTCTAAGATTACTTGTATCTTGTTAATGATCGTCCGAGTTTCTTTGTATCTTGTCACTGACCTTTCAAGCCTCTTTGTGTCTTGTTACTGATCGTCCAAGTTTCTTTTCATCTCTTTACTGACGGTCCAGGATTCTTTTTCTCTCTTTACTGGCGGTCCAAACTTCTTTTTAATCTCTTTACTGAAGGTCCACGCTTCTTTTAATCTCTTTACTGACGGTCCAAGCTTCTTTTTAATCTCTTTAATAACGGTCCAAGCTTCTATTTATCTCTTTACTGACGGTCCAAGCTTCTTTTCATCTTGTTACTGAATGTACAGGCTTCTTTTTATCTTTTTACTGACCGTGAAGGCTTCTTTTCATCTCTTTACTGACGGTCCAAGCTTCTTTGTATCTTGTTATTGACCGTCCAAGCTTCTTTGTATCTCTTTACTGACCGTCCAGGCTTCTTTGTATTTCTTTACTGACCGTCCAGGCTTCTTTGTATCTCTTTACTGACCGTCCAGGCTTCATTGCATATCTGTACTGACCGTCTAAGCTTCCTTGTATCTCTTTTCTGACCGTCCAGGCTTATTTATATCTTTTTACAGACGGTTCAGGCTTCTTTCTATCTCTTTACTGACCGTCCAGGCTTCTTTGTATCTCTTTACTGACGGTCCAAGCTTCTTTGTATCTTGTTACTGACCGTCCAGTCTTCTTTGTATCTCTTTACTGATCGTCTAAGCTTCTTTGTATCTCTTTACTGACTGTACAAGCATCTTTGTATCTCTTTACTGACCGTCTAAGTTTTTTTGTATCTCTTTACTCACGTTCCAAGCTTCTTTGTATCTTGTTACTGACCGTCTAAGCTTCTTTGTACCTCTTTACTGACCGTCTAAGCTTCTTTGTACCTCTTTACTGACCGTCTAAGCTTCTTTGTACCTCTTTCCTGACCGTCTAAGCTTCTTTGTACCTCTTTACTGACCGTCTAAGCTTGCTTGTATCTCTTTACTGACCGCCCAGACTTCTTTGTATCTTGTTACTGACCGTCCAGGCTTCTTTGTATCTCTTTACTGACTGCCCAGGCTTCTTTTCATCTCTTTACTGACCGTCCAAGCTTCTTTGTATCTTGTTACTGACCGTCCAGGCTTCTTTGTATCTTGTTACTGACCATCCAGGCTTCTTTGTATCTTGTTACTGACCATCCAGGCTTCTTTGTATCTTGTTACTGATCGTCCAAGCTTCTTTGTATCTTGTTACTGACCATCCAGGCTTCTTTGTATCTTGTTACTGACGGTCCAAGCTTCTTTGTATCTTGTTACTGACGGTCCAAGCTTCTTTGTATCTTGTTACTGACCATCCAGTCTTCTTTGTATCTCTTTACTGACGGTCCAAGCTTCTTTGTATCTTGTTACTGACCATCCAGTCTTCTTTGTATCTCTTTACTGACGGTCCAAGCTTCTTTGTATCTTGTTACTGACCATCCAGTCTTCTTTGTATCTCTTTACTGACGGTCCAAGCTTCTTTGTATCTTGTTACTGACCATCCAGTCTTCTTTGTATCTTGTTACTGCCATCCAGTCTTCTTTGTATCTCTTTACTGACGGTCCAAGCTTCTTTGTATCTTGTTACTGACCATCCAGTCTTCTTTGTATCTCTTTACTGACGGTCCAAGCTTCTTTGTATCTTGTTACTGACGGTCCAAGCTTCTTTGTATCTTGTTACTGACCATCCAGTCTTCTTTGTATCTCTTTACTGACGGTCCAAGCTTCTTTGTATCTTGTTACTGACGGTCCAAGCTTCTTTGTATCTTGTTACTGACCATCCAGTCTTCTTTGTATCTCTTTACTGACGGTCCAAGCTTCTTTGTATCTTGTTACTGACGGTCCAAGCTTCTTTGTATCTTGTTACTGACGGTCCAAGCTTCTTTGTATCTTGTTACTGACCATCCAAGCTTCTTTGTATCTTATTACTGACGGTCCAAGCTTCTTTGTATCTTGTTACTGACCATCCAAGCTTCTTTGTATCTTGTTACTGACGGTCCAAGCTTCTTTGTATCTTGTTACTGACCGTCCAAGCTTCTTTGTATCTTGTTACTGACCGTCCAGGCTTCTTTGTATCTCTTTACTGACGGTCCAAGCTTCTTTGTATCTTGTTACTAACCGTCCAAGCTTCTTTGTATCTTGTTACTGACCGTCCAGGCTTCTTTGTATCTCTTTACTGACGGTCCAGGCTTCTTTGTATCTTGTTACTGACCGTCAAGGCTTCTTTGTATCTTGTTACTGACCGTCAAGGCTTCTTTTTATCTTGTTACTGACCGTCAAGGCTTCTTTGTATCTTGTTACTGACCGTCAAGGCTTCTTTGTATCTTGTTACTGACCGTCCAGACTTCTTTGTATATTGTTACTGACGGTCCAGGCTTCTTTGTATCTTGTTACTGACCATCCAGGCTTCTTTGTATCTTGTTACTGACCATCCAAGCTTCTTTGTATCTTGTTACTGACCATTCAGGCTTCTTTGTATCTTGTTACTGACCGTCCAGGCTTCTTTGTATCTTGTTACTGACCGTCCAGGCTTCTTTGTATCTTGTTACTGACCGTCCAGGCTTCTTTGTATCTTGTTACTGACCGTCCAGGCTTCTTTGTATCTTGTTACTGACCGTCCAGGCTTCTTTGTATCTTGTTACTGACCGTCCAGGCTTCTTTATATCTTGTTACTGACCGTCCAGGCTTCTTTGTATCTTGTTACTGACCGTCCAGGCTTCTTTGTGTCTTGTTACTGACCGTCCAGGCTTCTTTGTATCTTGTTACTGACCGTCCAGACTTCTTTGTATATTGTTACTGACGGTCCAGGCTTCTTTGTATCTTGTTACTGACCATCCAGGCTTCTTTGTATCTTGTTACTGACCATCCAAGCTTCTTTGTATCTTGTTACTGACCATTCAGGCTTCTTTGTATCTTGTTACTGACCGTCCAGGCTTCTTTGTATCTTGTTACTGACCGTCCAGGCTTCTTTGTATCTTGTTACTGACCGTCCAGGCTTCTTTGTATCTTGTTACTGACCGTCCAGGCTTCTTTGTATCTTGTTACTGACCGTCCAGGCTTCTTTGTATCTTGTTACTGACCGTCCAGGCTTCTTTATATCTTGTTACTGACCGTCCAGGCTTCTTTGTATCTTGTTACTGACCGTCCAGGCTTCTTTGTGTCTTGTTACTGACCGTCCAGGCTTCTTTGTATCTTGTTACTGACCGTCCAAGCTTCTTTGTATCTTGTTACTGACCGTCCAGACTTCGCATCCATAGAACTAGTTCAGTGTAACACTACAGCAAACTCTTTCCTACTCTCAGAGATAGTGAAGTGCTATCTTTACTTTCACGAATGCATTTCATTTGCTTTCTTTCTGTAGAATGAGGAGGGGGAAAGGAGGGGAAGGAGAGATGGAGGGGAACGAAATAGTTCAATTATACATTTTCTTGAGGTATTGTTGCAAGTTTAAAAGTGAACTTTTTAAAGTTATCTGTTGGATGTGAAAGTTCGATGGTTGTTTCCCTTTGACCGCCATGGGATTACACATACAGTGATCTGTCTCGGGCAACGTTTCTCAACCCATGTTCCTTGGAACTGACCTGTTGGGGTTCTGCCAGAGATTATGACTGAAAAATCCCTCTTAGGCACTTCTCGTGGAACCTTAGGGCTTAGCTACATGCTTTCGTTTTTGTCCAAGATAGGTTGGTTAAAATATCATTTTTGTTCTACACAAAGAACAACAACAGCAGCAGCAGCAGCAGCAGCAGCAGCAGCAGTAACAACAACAACAACAACAACAAAAGCCCTACCCTTATACATGAGATGTACCATGAGAAACACCTAATATTTTCTGTACCATACGTTTATTATTATTATTATTTTATCTTCAGGTGGCTACCTCTTCTGGATGAACTAAAAGTAGAAAAAAACGTTGATTTGTTTTTTATCTGCACTAGCGACAACTTTATTAGAATTGGTATAGTTTTATGGTGTTTGAGGATGATGGGGGACTTCAGTGGTGATGATAGCTTGGGGGAGGTGGGGGACATATGTAGCCACAGAGTGGGGCTCAGCGTGGTGGGGGGGGGGGGTGGGGATGGATTTGGAATACGCTGATCTAAAGAGTAAGGCTGTAGGCAGTTCTATCTTTTAAGTTTGTTTGCATGAACGGTCGACGTTAATTTCTCTATACAGAGACTATTGTTGTTTGCATGAACAGTCGACGTTAATTTCTCTATACAGAGACTATTGTTGTTTGTATGAACGGTCAGCGTTAACTTCTCTATAGAGAGACTATTGCTGTTTGTATGAACGGTCGACGTTAACTTCTCTATACACGGACTATTGTTGTTTGTATGAACGGTCGACATTAACTTCTCTAAACACGGACTATTGTTTGTATGAACGGTCGATGTTAACTTCTCTATACAGAGACTATTGTTGTTTGTATGAACGGTCGGCGTTAACTTCTCTGTAGAGAGACTATTGTTGTTTGTATGAACGGTCGGTGTTAACTTCTCTATACAGAGACTATTGTTGTTTGCATGAACGGTCAACGTTAACTTCTCTATACACAGACTATTGTTGTGTGTAACACTACAGCAAACTCTTTCCTACTCTCAGAGATAGTGAAGTGCTATCTTTACTTTCACGAATGCATTTCATTTGCTTTCTTTCTGTAGAATGAGGAGGGGGAAAGGAGGGGAAGGAGAGATGGAGGGGAACGAAATAGTTCAATTATACATTTTCTTGAGGTATTGTTGCAAGTTTAAAAGTGAACTTTTTAAAGTTATCTGTTGGATGTGAAAGTTCGATGGTTGTTTCCCTTTGACCGCCATGGGATTACACATACAGTGATCTGTCTCGGGCAACGTTTCTCAACCCATGTTCCTTGGAACTGACCTGTTGGGGTTCTGCCAGAGATTATGACTGAAAAATCCCTCTTAGGCACTTCTCGTGGAACCTTAGGGCTTAGCTACATGCTTTCGTTTTTGTCCAAGATAGGTTGGTTAAAATATCATTTTTGTTCTACACAAAGAACAACAACAGCAGCAGCAGCAGCAGCAGCAGCAACAACAACAACAACAACAACAAAAGCCCTACCCTTATACATGCGATGTACCATGAGAAACACCTAATATTTTCTGTACCATACGTTTATTATTATTATTATTTTATCTTCAGGTGGCTACCTCTTCTGGATGAACTAAAAGTAGAAAAAAACGTTCATTTGTTTTTTATCTGCACTAGCGACAACTTTATTAGAATTGGTATAGTTTTATGGTGTTTGAGGATGATGGAGGACTTCAGTGGTGATGATAGCTTGGGGGAGGTGGGGGACATATGTAGCCACAGAGTGGGGCTCAGCGGGGTGGGGGGGGGGGGTGGGGATGGATTTGGAATACGCTGATCTAAAGAGTAAGGCTGTAGGTAGTTCTATCTTTTAAGTTTGTTTGCATGAACGGTCGACGTTAACTTCTCTATACAGAGACTATTGTTGTTTGTATGAGCGGTCAGCGTTAACTTCTCTATAGATAGACTATTGCTGTTTGTATGAACGGTCGACGTTAACTTCTCTATACAGAGACTATTGTTGTTTGTATGAACGGTCAGCGTTAACTTCTCTATAGAGAGACTATTGTTGTTTGTATGAACGGTCGGCGTTAACTTCTCTATACAGAGACTATTGTTGTTTGTATGAACTGTCGACGTTAACTTCTCTATACACAGACTATTGTTGTGTGTATGAACGGTCGGCGTTAACTTCTCTATACAGAGACTATTGTTGTTTGTATGAACGGTCGATTTTAACTTCTCTATACAGAGACTATTGTTGTTTGCATGAACGGTCGGCGTTAACTTCTCTATACAGAGACTATTGTTGTTTACTTGAACGGTTAGCATTAACTTCTCTATACAGACTATTACTATTTGTAGTAACGGTCGGCGTTAACTTCTCTATACAGAGACTATTGTTGTTTGCATGAAAGGTCGACATTAACTTCTCTCGACAGACTATTGTTGTTTGTGTGAACGGTCAGCTCTAACTTCTCAATACAGAGATTTTTGTTGTTTGTGTGAACGGTCGACGTTAACTTCTCTATACAGAGACTATTGTTGATTGTATGAACAGTCAGTGTTAACTTTTCTATACAGAGACTATTGTTGATTGTATGAACGGTCGGCACTAACTTCTCTATACAGAGACTATTGTTGTATATATGAACGGTCGGCACTAACTTTTCTATACAGAGAAGTATTCCGCCATCTTCTTTACATGTCCAGCAGATAGACAAGGAAATACAGGGTGAAAAATAAAAGAACAGAGTCACAAAAGAAGAAAAGCAAGCGAACTGATTAGAAATATTATGGGCCACAAAAAGTGGCGAGGTATGGCCGAAAATGCCTAGAGTATATACAAAAATGGGTTAGAGTTTATTATAGGGTAAAACATGGATTAGAACTTAGCACATAGAATAAAACATGGATTAGAATTTACTACATGGATTAAGACATGAATTAGAACTTAGCATAGAATAAAACATTAATGTAGAATTAGTATATAGAATAGAACATGAACCAGAATTTAGTATAGAAAAAAGAATAACTTAGATCTTAGCACACAGAACAAATCACGAATTAGAACTTACCACAGAAAAAAAACCCCATGGATTAGAACTTAGGAAACAGAGCAAAACATGATCCAGAACCTAACACAGAACACAACAGAATACACTGTAAACCAAAACAATCAAGGACACAGGTGTAAAGTTATAGACAAAAAAAACTACAATAATATTCAAGACTTAAGAGACAAAAATGTGTAAAACACAGGTTTCGTTTTATGAACTTTGTTATGAAATATTTATGAGAAATGACAGTTGTGGAGAGGAACGGACAGAACTATAAAAACAAGGTTTTCAAGGGCACGCATCTTTCGCAGTGCAACATATGCCTGTGAGACCTGGACAGTTAACAGAACAGCAGAGAAACACATAAATGCCTTTGAATGTAAATGCTACAGAAGAGTTCTTCAAATATCATGGACATAAAAAAACAAAGAACAAATATATCCATACTACAAGAATTTAATATTGATGAAAGTTGGCTAGTAAAGAGGATTAAACAAAGAAAACTTAAATATTTTGGACACATTAAACGTCATGAGAATTTAGAGAAGGCCATTTTGGAATGGTACATAATAGGAAAAAGAAAGAGAGGAAGACCAAGGCGAAGATGACTGCAGGACATAGTTGATAATCTGCAAATGGATGCATCAGCAGCAGGCCATCTTGCTTACAACCGAGAGACCTACAGGAGAGCTGTTAGGGAGGCAAAAGCACTTGATTGATTGAATGATTGAAATAAAATTATCCAGCATTCAGAGCACGGAAAAGGTTAAAAAAATAATTAAATGGAGCCGAATTGTTAAGTTCTGAAGATAATAATAAAATAAGGAGATAAATTCCATGAACACAAAAAGGAAAAAAAAAAAGTTCTAAATCCGTTGAAATTTAAAACATTAGTAATGGGGGAAAGATTAAGAACCAAACAATTAGAATACGTGTTTTAACATTTTTTTCTTATCTGGTTATGCCATTAGCGAGGCAGGGAGTTTCAGACATCGATCCAGAGCACGGAGGGAGGCCTGGGTAGCTGTTATGCTATATTTCCACAGCGTGTCTTTCACCACCATCTATCCACTTCCTCCTTGGCCGTCCTCGCGTCCCATATCCAGATGTTTTCTGGTTGTATGCACCCGCCTCTGGTTGTTCTGGGTTCACAGCTATCAAGTGCTTGAACCCCTCAACTTTCCAATTTTGGATGGTAGCCCTTGGCATATGTTGTTACCCCCCCTTTGCCGGATTCTTTCATTTCGCACTCGGTCTTTTCTTGGCTTAGTTACCATTTTTCTTAAGCATTTTATCTCGTAATGCCTTTATCGTTCTGTCTTGGTATGTTGTGAGTGTCCGTGTTTGGCAACGATGTCACAGAATCGAGGTAAATAATATGTGAAAGAGTTGATTGGTTGTGTCCATTGAGATATCTGGATGTGGTCTGATAGGAAACTTTGTTTGCTTATGAAATCTATATTCGATTTATCTGTCTGTTTTTCCATCCTGTGTAAAAGATACACAGGGTGACCAGAAGGGTGATCAGTCACTTCTCAAGGGTGATCAGAAAAAGAAGATGGACATATGTAGGCCATGTGATGAGAAGAAACAATCAGAGAATACCAAAACAAGCTATCAAGTGGAGCAAAACAGGCCGAAGAAAAAGAGGTTGACCACGTGAAACTCTAAAGAGGACATTGTTAAGAGAAACCAGTTTAGTGGGCATAACATCCCTTGATGAAGCTGAAATACTCGCCGAGAACAAGAAAACTTGGCAAACAACTATGCGAGCCCTATGTGACATTTAATAGCACGGGAAGGATGTACGATGTAAGAATATGTAAATACACCCCTTTGCAGTAACCTGCTTGACTTTGGTGTTATTTAAATAAATGCTACTTTCTCTTGGGTTTCTTTTTGTCACCGTTGCTTCTACTTTCTCGATACTTATTTTCATGTTGTATTCTTTGCAGCTGCCGTTGAGGCTGTTGGTGTGATCTTGTAGTTCTTTATGTGTGTCCTGTGTTATGTGAAGAGATATACTACAATACTGAACACCGAGGTCGGTGGAGAACTAGATGGAAAAAGGAGCAGGTGGACGACATAGAAAGATGGACGGGCCTTAGTTTGATCAGTCGCACAGTGAAGACAAGGAAGAGTAGAATTTGAAAAGTCACTGCAGCAAATATTCTGAAGTGAGGCGGCACATGATGATAATGATGCCAGTGAAGCAGTTGAAGTTAATGGAACTGCCTCTCTAACAGCTCTCGTCTAGGCCTCTCCGTTGTAAGCAAGATTCCCTGCTGCTGATGCGTCCATTCGCAGATCATCACCGATGTCTTGCAGCCATCTTCGCCTTGGTCTTCCTCTCTTTCTTTTTCCCATTATGTACCCTTCCAAGACTGTCTTCTCTAAACTGTCATGACGTTTAATATATCAAAATGTATAGATAGTGAAACGAAGTTGTAAGTTTGAGGGAAAATGAAGAGCGGGATTTGAAGAACAATGTAGATCATTTGAAGAACAATGTAGATCATTTGAAGAACAATGTAGATCATTTGAAGAACAATGTAGATCATTTGAAGAACAATGTAGATCATTTGACGCCGACGTCTGTTTGTGAACCTTGAACCTTATAAGATTCGGGGGCTGTAAATGAGACAAAATTTGAAGGAAAACATGAGGAAGATGAGAATAACTATTTAGATGTGTGGACAATTTTTAAAAATAACCAAAAGTCTAAAGACAGTGGGACTTCAGTGTCATTCCAACCAACCTACCGTGGGTATATGGCCCAGGATGATTATAATGATGATTTTGTTATTGTTCGTCCTTCGTATTCGATGATGACCACAGATTCATCTTAGAAAGGAAAGGCGTGTTAGTGCGTAACCAACTAGTCCTATACGAGCTTTGAAAGTTTTGCCACACACGGAGCATTTATGTCCAGATTCAGTTGTGGGTGCTTGTGCTGCCTTGGCTTTTCGCATTGCTCGTTTGTGCTGGGGACTTTCAGTTCTTGAGCGCTCTGCTCTCTGAGCACCCAAGGTGGTGAAAGCACTCCATGATGGGCGGACTTGTGCTATGGCCTCCCAAGAGTTTATGTCTATCCCGAAGGCTGTAGGTTATGTTTAGAGTGTATCTTTGTAACGCTTTGTATGCGTTAATGATGATAAAGCAAGTTATTTGGACGAAAATATAAATGTATTAGCTTTCTATATCAAATTTTACTTTTTTTAGGTAGAGTAAATAGAAAAGTGATACATTAATCTTCCATGTTCTATTCGACATTCGTATATATATATATATATATATATATATATATATAATATATATATATATATATATATATACATACATATATATATCACTATCATCATCATCATCATCATCATCATCATGAGCCGTGCCGACTGACGTTGGCTATAATGTTTCTCCGTAGTACCCAATCCTTCATTCAGATCATCATTTCAGTTAGTGATCTCCTCTCACACCATCTCGTCAGACTGTCCAGTATCATTTCTCTCAGCCTTCCCCTGATTCTTCTTCCCTCTATTTTTCCTGTTGTTAACAATTTTTTTTTCAACGCCCTCCTCTTCTAACAGCATGTCCAGTAGAAGTATATCGTCAATCTTGTAACTTTTGAGAAGATTTTTTTGGTCTCTCTCGTACATCTTTCATTAGGAATCTTTACCGTCCAGGGAATTTGCAACATTCTTCTAACAAACCACATTTCTATTCCTTCCAGTAACCTTTATGCGGACCTGCCTACTAAAGGGATGATTACACATGTGAAGAGTTATGGAACTTGACAGGCATTGGAAAGGTCAAGGGCAAAAGACCAAAAAAAATTACTTTACAAAATAACTTATCAATACAGGGATAATAATACTAGTAAAACTTTGATTTTTACCCTAAGGATAGAATTTTGTCAAAGTTGTAATTGTTAGAAATCTCTCTCAAATAGTGAAGTATTATTATTATTATTATTATTATTGTTATTAAAACATTGAAATATTGTAGGAAAGGTCAGATTTAACTTACCATTCAGGTAAGTGGAGATAATCTTTGATAACTATTCAGTTCATTGTAATTTCCCCTTCCATCCAAGGGAAACAATTCCATATGCTTACTTCGGGAGATTTGGTTATAACTGAATTTCTAATACTTAAGTTTCGTTAAAATTACTGAAAATTTGGTATGTAAATTTTGAAGACTTTATAGAAATTACACTAATTTTGTTCAAAATACTAGGTTTCGGTTAAATGTAGCATTAAAATAATTGTATTTGCTGTTTTTGTGACAGATTTCCGTAACAACAATAACACTTTAAATTAGAGCACGTGAAAATATTTGTGTGTGGTATGTGTGTGTGGCTAACTATCGTGAAGTAGTGAACTCTTCATTCACTATTGTAACGTCACTATTTACAGAGAAGATTTACTTTACTTCTACACAAGTGACACAAAAGACGTCACATTGTTATACACCGTATGACACACGAAAACCCAGGACAACAATCATTACATATCCTTACACGAACATGACCAGTTACATGTAATCAAATGACTCATCATCACAGCTGACACTCAACATGAATCCATTTATCACAAGATTCAACAGGTACGGAACTCACAAAAAGTTTAATGATGAATTCCCAATTGTTTAAAAGCGTGTTGTAAATAGATGTGGTGTGTAACTGATGGAAACAATTACTATGAGTGAAGAAAAATGGTCCTAATGGCTGACATCGCCATGGGACCCTCACTAGCATACACCATAAAAAAAACAACATACCTCATACACGCTGAAAATCTCACATACAGTCTTCCAGCACAGAATCTCATTTCTTTTCCAATCAAAGGACAATCAGCTGCAACACTACATAAGTAACCTTACAATCTTTTTGTCCTAAAAAGGACAATCACTAACAAAAACTACATTTCATCTAACAGAGGTACAGCCTCTCTGAACACAACTGAAACCACTTCTGACCTACATTTACACTGTTATTCTGATACTGCTAAATATAATCACTCTCATCTTATCATCCTGTCATGGCTATAATCCTATAATCATGACTCTGACTCTCTCTCAGCCTTAAATATTCCCTACAAAATCTTTCTAAGTTTCCCGAATATTCCCTCGTGAAACACTACATTCACGTGAATTTACAAGTTTTTATAAAATTTAGTTTCTAAAACAATTTCCTAAAAACTAAAATCTCTAATAATAATAGATTCCAAAGGTGACACTTTTAAGTTTTCCCTAACTTAAGCTCACCTACCACGTGCCAGCTTACCCCTCAAGGTTACATGAGCTGACTATCTCCTGTGGACAAAAAAATCAATAATACAACAAATAACTGAACCAAGTACCCTTACTTTTAAAGTTTATTACTTCCCTTTGACTGATCTAACACTATACTATCACAGGCCTACAGGAGTTAAGGAGGCAAAGTTTCGCAGGGACATTGCAAATGACTGACTGACTGTATCTGGACATAGGTTACATTAGCATACATTAGTTAGCCAGTACCATGCTACCCAAGCTTCCACAACCGGCACACAGCACTAACTCTTGACAAATAACAAAGAGAAATCTCGTCCACTGTGCCCTTGATTCTGCAGTTCTTAGAGCAACACTTCCACGCAGCATGATGATAGTGTAAGCAGACAATTTTGTTCAGCTTTGTTCATCCAGGCCTAACAACAACAACAACAAAGATGGGATCTTGTCACTTCAAGCAAATTGCCATGTCACTCTTCTGAATGAGCTCCCTATGAAGAGGTATCAGTACCTTTTTAAAAAGGTTTTTCTGAAGCAACGAAAGATCAGAAAAAAGCATCACTTACCGCAAATCATCATCATCATCATCGTCCTCATCATCACCATCATCATCATCATCATCATCTTCTTCTTCTATCTCCCTGAAGCTGCGTTCTCTATTCTTTATGGCAGTCCCTGAATGGAGCCACGAGCAGCGGATGCAGACTCCACCGCCTTGGGGATTATGCCGGTCCCTGCCCTGTTAGCCAGGCTAAGCCTGTTACTGGCGGCATCAACGGGGAGGTGGGACAAGTTCTTGTCAGCTGTGAGTAGAGAAGGAACGACAGTTTGTCGCTTAGACAGTTTCAGTGACAAAACCTGTTTTCTAGGTCAAGGCTGTGGTCACTTCACACGATGATCAGTCGACCTTGTCAAAGTATGTAAATTCTTAATGTCAAAGAAACAAACTGTTTAGACTCGTTTTAGGAATGGAAAATTCCAGGGGGGTGCTTAGTATATAAGGCCTAATAAAATAAGAAGTCTTCAGTCATAGTTCGGATGCTGAAATGAGAGTTCGCGGTTCAGAGTGAAAATAAGCTACTCTTGAATGAAACAATGTTATTCATGGTCGGTGTTTAACTATTTGTGTAAGTGGAAATTTGTTGTGAGCTAGATAAGTGAAAAGAGCTATGATTTCAGTGACCATTTGACTCACAGGAGTAGATGCCTGAAGTGTTTGTCGTAGTTTCTATTTGTTAATACAGAATTACTAAGTAAATCTTATCTTTTGTTGTACATGTAATCTGACGCCTAGGGAGATTAGAATACATCAAGTACAGATAAGTGAAGATGGCACGAGGTCGAGAGAAAATAGTAGATATAGTATAAATAAATAAATAGAAGAGTCGTAAAGTCGAGAGAATATGTGGAATAATATAATTACACAGAAGGAGACATAAAGTCGAGATAATAGATAACAGAAGTATTGATTATGAGACAAAGGAGAAGTACTGATTATGAGAGAGAAGTATTGATTATCAGAGAGAGAAATATTGATTATGGGAGAGAAATATTGAATATGAGAGAGAAGTATTGATTAAGAGAGAGAAGTACTGATTATGAGAGAGAAATATTGATTATGAGAGAGAAATATTGATTATGGGAGAAAAATATTGATTATGAGAGGTGTCCAAGATGGAGACAGTCTCAGAAGAATAACAATTAATTATATATGTTTTATCGTACTAACATGCACTGAGATAAACCCAGCATGAGAAAGGAATAAAGAATAGGCTTATGTACTGCCGTACATTAAGATAAACTAACAGAAGACAGTAAGTAGTTCCAAACACTACCACATCCAGATAAAGTAAAAGAAGATAATAAATAGTTCCAAAACCTACCACATCCAGATAAAGTAACAGAAGACAGTAAATAGTTCCAAACCCTACCACATCCAGATAAAGTAACAGAAAACAATAAATAGTTCCAAACCCTACCACATCCAGATAAAGTAACAGAAGACAGTAAATAGTTCCAAACCCTACCACATCCAGATAAAGTAACAGAAGACAGTAAATAGTTCCAAACCCTACCACATCCAGATAAAGTAACAGAAAACAATAAATAGTTCCAAACCCTACCACATCCAGATAAAGTAAAAGAAGACAGTAAATAGTTCCAAACCCTACCACATCCAGATAAAGTAACAGAAGACAGTAAATAGTTCCAAACCCTACCACATCCAGATAAAGTAACAGAAGACAGTAAATAGTTCCAAACCCTACCACATCCAGATAAAGTAACAGAAGACAGTAAATAGTTCCAAACCCTACCACATCCAGATAAAAGTAACAGAAGACAGTAAATAGTTCCAAACACTACCACATCCAGAGAAAGTACGACCACTAATCTAGAGCACTGACCACTACATAAAAAGTCTTAAAGTATAACAACAAACCACTCTCCCACATTCTAAGAAATACAAACAGATGTAAAACAATGTAAACTTATACAGTTATATATATATATATATATATATATATATATATATATATATATATATATATATTCCAAATAGAAGTAAACATTTTAAAAGTTTACTCTGGTCAATTAATCAGGAGCCGTGGTGCGTAGCGTAGGCGATCATTTCTCTCCACAATTCCCTATCTTTAGACTTGATCATGAGATCGGCCGGACTTTCTTCCTAGTCACACTGACAGCCCGTCCAGCAACTTCTCTCTCTGTCTTCCTCTGTCTCTTCTTCTCTCAATTTTTCCAGTTGCCACAGTGTGTTCCAGTTTTCCTATCCTCAGAAAATGTCCTACAAATCTCGCTTGTCTGCCTCTGATCTTTTCTGTAATTTGCCTTTTAACTCTAGCCTCTTTTACGACTTCTTCGTTGGTTTTCTTAGCTGTCCATGGTAGCTTCAACATCCTTCTTATCTCTGGTACAATATAATAATAATAAAACACATCTTCTTACATCTTACTTCCTTTCCATGCTGCTAAACGTCACATAGGGCCCGCATAGTAGTTCGCCAAGATTTCCTTTCTTCGGCGAGTTTTTCATTCTCATCAAGGGATTTTATACCTACCAAACTGGCCTCTCTTAACAATGTCCTCTTTAGAGTTTCACGCGGTCGACCTCTTTCTTTTCAGCCTGTTGTATTAATATTATTATTATATGTAGGAAAATTTCACAGGCATTTAACAATCTATTTACGGGAGATAATCATTTACAGCTACTCAGTTTTTGAAATTCCACTTCATCGAAAGAAAACAAAATTACGTATAATGAATGAAAAAGGAGAAAATTTAAATAAACTTGCAGTAATTTAGTTTTAAAAAGACATTTAATAGCATACACAGATTTTCATTGTGGAGAATTTTAAGTGTATAAGGAATACCATCTATAATTGTCAACATCATTAAGGACCTCTAAAATGGATATGTTTGTGCAGTCAAAACAGATTGAAACAGGAGTGAAACAAAGATATATACTGTCTCCTTTGCTTTTTGGAATTGCCACAGACTTCATAATGAAAACATGCTGCACAGGTAAAACAGGTACTGACTGGGTACATGGGACCCAACTAGAAGATCTTGATTTTGCTGATGACATAACTCTTATCAGTGACAATGTGAATTCCATGCAAAAAAAAAAAAACAGATAGCCTGTCTAGCAAAATAGGACTTGAAATTAACAAGGACAAAACAAAATAATGAAAGTTCCCGTTATTCAAAATGGAAAAATACACGTAGAAGGGACAGCTGTTGAAGAGGTCAATCAATTTGCATACCTTGGCAGCTACATAGACCAGGATGGTGACACCAGAAAGGAAGTTAGAATTAGAACTGCAAAAGCAGCATCGATCTTCAAGAATCTTGAGAACATATGGCATTCCAAAGTTATAAGCACAAAAACCAAGTTAAAGCTATTCAATTCAAATGTGATATCCACCCTCGTTTATGCATGCGAAAGCTGGAAAACAACTAAAGAAATAGACAAGAAATTAGACTCTTTTGAAAACAAATGCCTAAGGAAAATACTCGGCATCAAGTGGAACGAATTCAAGAACAATGCAGAGATAAGACTGATGACTGAACAACAACCAGTCTCATGGGTGATCAGGAAAAGGAGATGGACATATGTTGGTCACTTGATGAGAAGAAATGATCAGAGAATCCCAAAACAAGCTATCAAGTGGAACACAACAGGCCTATGAAAAAGAGGCAGACCGCGTGAAACTCTAAAGAGGGCATTGTTAAGAGAAGCCAAACTAATAGGCATAAAATCCCTTGATGAGGTTGAAAAGCTCGCCGAAAACAAGAAAAACTGGCGAACTACTTTGCGAGCCCTATGTGACGTTTAACGGCACCGGAAGGATATAAGATATAAGATATACGATATACGATATAAGACATATGATATAAGATATAAGATATAGGATATAAGATTTAAGATAACAATTTAGTTTTCTGCAAGTGTTTAAGGACCAGAAATTCAGGTACTGAAAATTGTAAACATTTCATTACAAATTGTTTTCAGAGACCTGAAGTTGCTAAAAGAATAACTAAATAAGCTTATTATTTGTTATTTGTTTCATAAATTATCCTTTGTAACAAGAGCAGTTTATTTCTCCTCCATACTGACCAAATGCTTGGCGCTGTATATCGAATACAGTCGAAACCACTTAATATCACATCGTTTTTATATCACATACCGGATATTGTCACAGAAATCTGTATCCCCGGCCAACTCCCATAACTAATTAATGGGCCCTTCTCTGGTAAATATCAACCCGCTTATTGGCATAAATCGGTTAATGGCAACGTATTTTTGCACCCATGTAAGATAAGTAGTAGCAGTAATCCTGCCATGCCTTAGAGGCACATAGGGATATGGTGTTAGTGCCCATATTTTCCTGACCTGTCAGCACACTAGAGGGTGATATGGTCAGTATCACGCCTGGCCGCCTTTCCTTCCCCAACTCCAGAAGAAGTCGGGTACGCATTTCTACAGCTGGGTGACTGGGTGAATCCGGCCGGATTAGAACCCCCGACCTTCGCCATGAGAGACCAGTGCACTAACCACTTCGCCACTCAGACACCCATTTTTTGCACCCAGGGGAGTTACAAATCCCGCTTTGTGTCACAAACTTGGTGAGTCCAAGCTATAAACATCTAAAAAGCGTATTTCCCCTCGATAGTACCTATAAATCATATTTTGGGTCCATCTTCTGTGTAGGCTCCATATATGCAACACGTCCATCTCAGATCAAAGACATCAGAGCACACATGAGCCCCATGCCAACCTGCCAACACTCCTCATATTCCATGCAACCCCCACTCTTGACCAAATCACAAGATAAGTAAATCATAATGTAAATAAATCACACAGTAAGTAAATCGTAATGTTAACAAATCACAAAGTAAGCAAATCAGAATGTAACCTGATCACGAAGTAAGAAAATCCCAGTGATTAATAAATCACAAAGTAAACCATAATGTAACCAAATCACACGATAAACAAGTCACAGAGTTAGCAAATCATAATGTAACCATAACCCACGCTAAACAAATCACATCACAAATAAATCGTACAGTACTCGTAAGTAAATCACAAAGTAATCACATTATTCTTTCAGTGCATTAGATAACTCTCTAACGTAAAGTGTAAAGTAAAAAAGAAATTATAAGATTGGAATAAATAATTACTCCACATTTAACTTTACATTTACAAGTGAAAAAATTTCATGATTACACATGGAAAAACACAAGCAGTAAAACTCAAAATTCACAGGAAAATTCACAGCAAAAAGAAGAGAAAGAAGACTTGAAGTGAACTCACCGACGCGAATAAGAAACGTCTTATATCTTATTAGAACTTCTAAGGACCTTTTTTTGTCCAAAAAAATTTTTTTTATTCAACTGGGAAGATTACTATATGTAACTATTCACTTATGGGAGGTAATCCTAAACTATTCTGAAATGGGAGGTAATCCTGAACTGTTGATCAGTTTTGAATCGACCTTGCTATATCGAAGGGAAATAATTCTAGAAAGTTAAATAAAATAAAATGTTAAATTCAAGCTGAACTCTAATGTCTCATGTATGTGAAAATATTCCAAAACTATGCCATTCTAATGTCTAGAATTTTAATATCCTAACATTTGTATAACTGTCTGAAAGTGTGTTAAACACTGCATTAAAAAGTAGCATTTGTTATTATGCAAATAAAGTTCAGAATAAAATGACGTTTCTTTAGTTATGCTCCAGAAGCCCAAAACTAAACGATTTTGTGTTAGGTAAGATCTAAATATTTTTGTCGGACACAAAAACTGTGTCATTTGTATACAAAATACGGACACCATGTCAGTGGCATTAGAGTATTCGCTGTGTAATCCACACCCACTGTGTACTTCCGCTTTTCACAAACTCTTAGACTTCTCTCCCCTTCATAATGTGTATCTGACTCTGTTAAGCTAATGGGATCTTCCGCGGGTCTTCTCGAAAGCCGGAAAATCCAATTTGTAGTTGGACAGTTTGAGGGATGTAAGTTTGAGTGTAAGAATGGGACACTAATCTATAAAAATAGGAAAAAAAACTCTTTCCTCCTCTTGGCCAATCTTACGCGGACACTAAAAGACAGGAGTAAGTAAGAGAAAGCTTTGCTCATTAGAGCTGACACACTGAGAGGGGCAGTGATAAGCCACATCTAGCAAGACTGTCTGTGGACGTAAGATATAAGGAAAGCAATGGAGAGAGGAAGGTAAATATTTTAGAAATTAGAGACTTCAGGAAGGAAAACTGAAATATTTATATTTTGTTTATGAAATAAGTAGCGTTGAAGTATTACCACAGTTTATAAGAGAAAATCTGAGATAAATAATTCTTCATGGATATACGAGGGGAGAGTCAAAATAAGTAACCGCAGATCAAGGGATATAACCAGTTAAAAGATGAAAACAGTCGAAGGCCAGTAAGAAAAAGCTTTCCTATTTTTTTTTTAAACGGACGGAGGTTAATTTCCAGTCCCAAAGTAGACGTCTTCAAAGTCAATCTCATCATTTCTTTAAACATTTCGCTGTCTCTTCCACACTTCTGATGTCCTTCTACTCTTTCACAACAATCTTGTATGTATTGTTTTTTGTCTTTTCTTATGTTTCGTCTTACTTCTTTTGTTAAAGTTTTATATTTCTCCTTGTTGTTGTTTGTCACTTTCCATTGCGTCTTCATTTCTCTAAGTTGTTTTGTCGGTTCTAGTGTGCCTGGTGTAATCCATCCATTCTTTTGTGTTTACTGGAACCATGTCTTTAGCTGTTGTTGTTAAGATATCTCTGGTCTGCGTAGCCAATTCATCTGGTGTCACCTCCTTCTGTACAGTCATCAGGATGTCGAAACGGTTCTTCGCTTCTATAGGAGTAGGTTAGGCTCGTTAATAGTAGGTTCGACTCATTAATAGTAGGTTAGACTCATTAATAGTAGGTTAGACTCATTAATAGTAGGTTAGACTCGTTAACAGTAGGTTAGACTCGTTAATAGTAGGTTAGACTCATTAATAGTAGGTTAGACTCGTTAAGAATAGATTAGGTTCGTTAAGAGTATGTTGTATTAGTTTAGAAGTAGGTTAGGCTTATTAAGAGTAGGTTAGGTTCGTTAAGGGTAGGTTAGGTTCCGTTAGGCGTACATTAGGATTCATTTGGAGTAGGTTAGGTTCCGTCAAGAGTGGATTAGATTCCGTTAGGAGTAGATTAGGTTGCATTTGGAGTAGGTTAAGTCTGGTTTGGTGTAGATTAGGTTCCGTTCGAAGGATGTTGGATTAGGTTAGGAGTAGGTTAAGTTTAGTTTGGTTTAGAACAGGTTAGGTTCCTTTCGAGATAAAGAATAATTTTTAAAAAATTTTCTCCTACACGGCTAGATGACATTAAACATTGGCTTTTTTTTTTTGACTCACGGCTTAAGAGTGCCTTGAACGTTTTGGGGAACTTCCATGACATTATGAAGTTGTTACCCTTTTCTCGCTTCGTTACATTGATGTGCTCTATGCAACTTCGTCTAACACAGGATCGCTTAACAGAGTTCATACACGATTTGTAAACTATATAAATAAAATTAACTGATTATTCCAACTCCACAGCTGCGACACAAAACATAAGTCGATAATCACCTAACTTAGGAGGTTACAATAGAACAGATTTATTGATGAAACCACATTTGTTGGTGGATGATGCCACATGGATGTGACGTGAAAAGACTGATGGAATTCACAAATACATGAAACAGTGTCCGGGCGACTTAACGTCACCATGGGACCACTTCTCACACGGCAAGGATGTTGAAGGATATTTTTGCCTCTACAGCAGATATCATCACATACTCTCTCAAAAACTGAATTCAGAATAAACTGTCCTAAAATGGACAAATTAAACGTATACTAAACATTTCTAGAAAGGACAGACTACAATCTACACTCTGCTATTTAGAAGCCCAATTAAAATGCTGACTCTGAAGGAAAAGCTTGCGTGCCTACATTTCTGGGACCTTCTCTCTTGCCCGTCTCAACCGTTTTTTTTTTTTTGTGTGTGTGCGTTTTTGTTGTTGTCTGCCTCTTCTCTGTGTGTCTCTTCCAAATTCGTTCACTATGAGTACAAATACGTATGAGCTTTTCAACGGATTTTCCCGCTGCGCACGCCTATAAGTATCCAAACTTTACTCTCTACAAGGGAGACTACTATTTTATTTCTATCCAACCCAATTACATATTCTATTCTATTAGAGAAGGAGGTTAGATTAGGTTAGGAGTGGGTTAAGTTTAGTTTGGCGTAGGTTAGGTTCCGTTCGAAGTAGGTTAGATTAGTTTAAGAGTAGTTTAGTATTTTGCTGTACCCTCAGAATAAAAAAGTAACAAGGCACCAGGTCAGAGTATCCAGGAATGGTCACATATAGTGACCTACGGAAAGTGTTGATAAGTACCGCCCCCTTTCCTCCCAAGCCACACTCTCAAAGCCAACCCCCCCCCCTTCCCAGTTATGAAAAGTGCTAGGAAGGAAGGTATTACTGTTGAGAAATTTGTGTCCTAACATGAAACTCATCAACCTGGTGTTGAGAAACTTGTGTCCCTACATGAAACTCATCAACTTGATGTTGAGAAACTTGTGTACCTACATGAAACTCATCAATCTGGTGTTGAGGAACTTGTGTTCCTATATGAAACTCATCAACCTGATGTTGAGAAACTTGTGTCCCTACATGAAACTCATCAACCTGATGTTGAGAAACTTGTGTCCCTACATGAAACTCATCAACCTGGTGTTGAGAAACTTGTGTCCCTACATGAAACTCATCAACCTGATGTTGATAAACTTGTGTCCCTACTTGAAACTCATCAACCTGATGTTGAGAAACTTGTGTCCCTACATGAAACTCATCAACCTGATGTTGAGAAACTTGTGTCCCTACATGAAACTCATCAACCTGATGTTGAGAAACTTGTGTCCCTACATGAAACTCATCAACCTGATGTTGAGAAACTTCTGTCCTAACATGAAACTCATCAACCTGATGTTGAGAAACTTGTATCCCTACATGAAACTCATCCATAGCATTAAAAGTTGAGAAAATAATAGGTTAGGTTGTGGCGGTAAATGAAAAAAAAAATCGCTATCCATTAGATGACTACAGAGGTTTCGAAAAATCTGATAGGGAATATGAGGAACCATCTTCCACATATGTTATAAGAGGCGAATGAGAAGGCTGGAAGATAAGCCAAGGACTTGTTACTCGGAAAAGTTAGCAGCGTTATAGAAACACATCATCGTCATCATCACCATCACCATCATCATCATCATCATCATCAGGTGCCGTGCCGACTGGCGTTGGCTATTATGCTTCTCCAGAGTACACGATCCTTCATGCAGGCCATCAGCTCAGTTGCTGATCTCCTCTCACACCACCCCGTCAGACTGTCCAGTATCATTTCTCTTGGTCTTCCTCTTGATCTTCTTCCTTCTATTTTTTTCTGTTGTTATAATATATAGAAACACAGAGGGAGTGAAATCCAGAAGACTTTGTCTTGGAAAAGGAAGGTTCTCTAACAGAGCGCATGAAGTCAAAGATGAAAGGACGCTGCAGACAGTGCTCACGGACAAGTGATACGCGTGGAAGGAAGCAGAGAGTAAATCCAAGAAAAGGGAAGACTGGAGAGCCTTTATCCGTGGCGTATACTCCCATGAAAGTGAAAGGCGATGATTATGATGATGATGATGATTATTATTGGTATTTTCTATTTCCCTACTGCCAAGATATACAAATTCCTTGACCTCCTCCACTAACTTATTATCTACTCTCAGTACATTTCTGTTGTTAACATTTTTCTTTATGAATATTGTCTTTCCTATGTTGGTCTTTAATTCTGTTTTGCTAGCATTTTTAATTAGCCTTTTTTTTTCTTTTTAATCTTGCGTAGTTAGAGATTTTGAGAACCACTCGTACGACAAGCTACCTTTGGTGGTCCACACGACTTTTCTTGGAACATTATGTCCTGGCGGATTTGTGTCCCTTTATTTTCTGTTGTATGTCTCGTCTAATTATCTCCTTTCTTCTATGAAACGCCAGATCTCCTTAAAGTCTCATGGCTTGTAAAGCCTTCCACGGGTACCGCTAACTTTTGTAGTATTATTATTAGTAGTAGTGGTGATAGTAGTAGTAGTAGTGGTTGTAGTAGTAGTAGTAGTGGTTGTTGTAGTAGTAGTAGTAGTAGTAGTAGTAGTAGTAGTGGTAATGGTAGTAGTAGTAGTAGTAGTAGCATTAGTATTAGTGGTGGTGGTGCTATTAAAGTAGAAATTTAGTATTAGTGGCTGTACTAGTAGTAATAGTAGTAGTAAAAGTAGTAGTGGCTGTAGTAGCAGTAGTAGTAGTGGCTGTAGTACTAATAGTAATAGAAGTAGTAGTAGTAGTGGCTGTAGTAGTAGTAGTAGTAGTAGTAGTAGTAGTAGTGGTTGTAGTAGTAGTAGAAGTAGTAGTAGTAGTAGTAGAAGTAGTAGTGGCTGTAGTAGCAGTAGTAGTAGTGGCTGTAGTAGTACTAGTAATAGAAGTAGTAGTAGTAGTAGTGGTGGTTGTAGTAGTAGTAGTAGAAGTAGTAGTGGCTGTAGTAGTAGTAGTAGAAGTAGTAGTGGCTGTAGTAGTAGTAGTAGAAGTAGTAGTAGTAGTGGCTGTAGTAGTAGTGGCTGTAGTAGTAGTAGTAGTAGTAGTGGCTGTAGTAGTAGTAGTAGTAGTGTAGTAGTAGTGGCTGTAGTAATAGTAGTAGTAGTAGTAGTAGTGGCTGGTGTAGTAGTAGTAGTAGTAGTAGTAGTAGTAGTAGTAGTAGTAGTAGTAGTAGTAGTAGTAGTAGTAGTAGTAGAGACATGGAGAAGAACAACAGAGAGGATGCTAAGCAATGGAGGGCTCGCCTGTGAAAGAGCGGAAAAAAAGGCAAAGGACAAGCATTTGTGGAAAACCCTTGCAGAAGCCCCATGTGCCCTGGGCACTTAAAGCCCAGAGAGAGTAGTAGTAGTAGTAGTACAGAGAGAATAGTAGTAGTAGTAGTAGTAGTGGTAGTAGTAGTACAGAGAGAGTAGTAGCAGCAGCAGTAGTAGTAGTAGTAGTAGTAGTAGTAGTAGTAATGCTTCTACTAGTAGAGTATAGTTTTACAAGAAAAATGATGGAAAGAGAAAGTAAAGTTACTCATGTTTTTTTTTTTTGGCTTTTTTGTTTATTCTTCCCTCTTGTCACTGAGAAAGACATTTTGCTGAAATATTGGCTGGCTAGTGCTATGTTTCATAACTGTTTCTTTGTTTCCTTTCCTTCTCCTATCTTTCTATCTTTTCTTTCGTAAAACTGCATCATACACTTTCATCTAACTCTATCATTTTACAGGAGATAACAGAGCTAACGACTGCGGTAAAGGTGTTTCTAGTAATAAAGGTAGCATTTCAGTGGCGGGTAGATAGTGAATATTTGTAGAATTCGCCAAGAATAAACTCTTCTATGTTTTATATGCTGTTTTCCTAATGTTTCGTAAACTTTTTCTATATTTGTAAGTTTTGTATATGTTTTCTAATGTTCAATATGCATTTTGTATCTGTTTTTCTAATGTTTTATATAGATTTTTACATGTGTTTTTCTTATTTTTGACCGTACGATTTTGTACGTAAATAAGTTTGTGTATGGTTTGCTAATATCTTATATAAGTTCTTTAAATAAATTTTCTAAATGTTTTACAAATATTTTACATACATTTTGATTTATAGAACTCTGCATATCCTTTGTCAAGTTTTCCCAATATCTATTTGATGTCGACTACATGCCTCCATGAATTATAAAACTTAAAACTTATCTTAAGCTGCTCTTACAGACACCGAATACAATTAATTGTTTTCTGAATAGTCCAGAAAATTTTGTTTAGTAGATAGTCATTTATAATGTATGTAGTTACTTCTGTACCGAGTGAATGTTTAAGAGCGAAACGTAAATGTTATATTTTATTTTATGTCTCTCAGCTTCAATGTTAGTTATGTTTGTTATATGAACAGCATATTTGTAGAATATCTGGAATAGAGTAAAAGATGTATGATAAAGGGCAGAATGTCAGACGGGCCTGCGTGCCCAATTCTTAACCCTTTTGAAATAAAGATCAATCAATCAATCAATGTCTGATATGTTTCGTATATATTCAAGTTTTGTATATGTTTTGCTAATGTTTTGTGTACATTTTGCATATATTTCAGTCATGTGTCTTGTCTTGTCTTGTCTTGTCTTGTCTCCTTCCTCATTTACCTTTCGGTGTTGAGGAAACAAATAGGCGTCTTGATAGGGCTCGACTATTTGCTTCATATAATGGGATATTTAAAGCTTCTGTAATTTCCTCTCTCCATCTCCTGCGTGGGCGGCCTCTTCCTCTGTTACCTACAAATCTTAGTGTGAATGTTGTCTGCTATATACTGTCTGGTGGTAGCCGTGTAACATGGCCAAACCATTTCACTTGCTGTTCCTGGTTATAGTGTATTACTGGTGTTACTCCAACCTTTGCTTGACGGTGTCATTTCTTATGTGGTCTCTTCTTGTTCACATTTAGTATTCAGTTATATCCACGTTTTGCTAAAATGTTATATACGTAGTACATAGATGTAAATTTTGCATATGTTTATGCCATCATATAGATATAAATGTATGGGAAAAAGAGAACTCATTGTTACCAGCAAGTTAAAGGTCTATAAAGCTGCCCTTCTGACCACACTAATGTATGCAGCCACCAAGTTAAAGGTCTATAAAGCTGTCCTTCTGACCACACTAATGTATGCAGCCACCAAGTTAAAGGTCTATAAAGCTGTCGTTCTGACCACACTAATGTATGCAGCCACCAAGTTAAAGGTCTATAAAGCTGTCCTTCTGACCACACTAATGTATGCAGCCACCAAGTTAAAGGTCTACAAAGCTGTCCTTCTGACCACACTAATGTATGCAGCCGAAACATGGACAGTCTACAGTAGGCATGCAAGACAACTAAATCACTTCCATCTAGGCTGTCTCATGAAAATACTAAACATCAATGGCAGCATCTGATTCCTGTTAACTGAAATCTTCACAATAGTTAAAATTCCAAGCATCTGCATAATGCTTCAAAAGGTGAAAATCCGCTGGACAGGTCATGTTGTCAGAAAGAGTAAAACTGGACTGCCCAAACAACTCGTTTATGGGGAACTTCCGAACGGAAAACGGAAAGCCGGAGGGCAAGAAAAAAAAACCGATACAAGGATACTCTAAAACCTCACTCAAGGCCTTCGGGATAGACACAAACTCTTGGAAGTCCAAAGCACAAGTCGGCCCATCATGGAGGGCTATAACCACTCTGGGGCCCAGAGAGCAGAGCGCTCAAGAACTGAAAGCCCCCAGCGCAAACGCGCAATGAGAAAAGCCAAGGCAGCACAAGCGCCCACAACTGAATCTGGACATATATGTTTCGTGTGTGGTGAAACTTTTACATCTCGTATAGGGCTAGTTGGTCACGCACGGATACACCTTTCCTTACTTTGACTAAGATGAATCTGTGGTCATCATCGAAGACGATGGACGAACAACAACATAGATAGACTGTGTCGCTACGGTGGAAGGAGCAGTAATACCATGATGCATATCAAACTTTAAGCAGCGTATCATAAAGGTAAAGAATTTCCATACATAAGGGAAATCTTCCGTTATTGAACCTCTGTACTTACCATAATCACATATGTATGTATGAATACAGCTTTCAGACCAATAAACTCTAATAAAATTTAGAGTTAGTACAAAAACTGTGCTGGTGTAAGAAGATTGTGCACGAACTTTTCAAGAAAAGTATGAAATACCAGTTGTTCACTTTTAACCAAAGTGGTAATTTTTTTTTTCTAAAAGTTAGTACCGACTGAAAGCTTAGGATAAAGAAAAATGTGTTACATATTTATGAAACATTTCTTAATTCCACAAACACTTAAGGGAAACTGTTTCTCGGTGTTTGTTTGTTTGTTTTTTTTTTTACTGTTTCTCAGTCTTTTATATTCGTGGATCCCCAATTTTGCGCGAAAGTCAGTCCTCACTGTCCAGAGCTGTTATTGTAAAACAGTGTTTCCATACTTTTCATGCGGCAGCCATCTTGCTTCACAAAGTGCTCATTTTCCCTAAATGTGCCTCAAGATATTTGAGGGATAAGAGACATAACGAGGATCTTGGAGAGATAAGAGACACATAACGAGGATCTTGGAGAGATAAGAGACACATAACGAGGATTTGGAGAGATAAGAGACATAACGAATATCTTGGAAGATAAGAATGAATGAATGAATGAATAATCTTTATTTTTCAAGGGTAAAGAATTGGGCATGCAGGCCCGTCTTACATTCTGCCCTTCATCACTCCATCTTTCATTCTTCCCACACACTCGATTTAATACAAATATACAAATTAAATTAGGAAAAAACATATCAAAAGAGTGTAAGATTTAACTATTACATTCAAAGTATAAGAGAAGAAGTAATTAACCTAATAAAATAGCTCTCACCACACATACACACACAGACATATACATAAACAAAAATACATTGTAAATACAGATCTTATAACATATGTTTTTTAACAAACATTAAAATAATTTCTAACAATATCTAACAAGTTAATTTTCTAACTATGTCATTTTAATACTTGATGGTTGGCGAGTCATGGGTTGAGAGACATAACGAGGATCTTGGAGAGATAACAGACATAACGAAGATCTTGGAGATAAGAGACATAACGAATATCTTGGAGAGATAAGAGACATAACGAGGATCTTGGAGAGATAAGAGACATAACGAATATCTTGAAGAGATAAGAGACTTAACGAAAATCTTTTTTAGAGATAAGAGACATAACGAAGATCTTTTTTTAGAGATAAGAGACATAACGAAGATCTTGGAGAGATAAGAAATATCTTGGCGAGATAAGAATGAATGAATGAATGAATGAATGAATGATCTTTATTTTTAAAGGGTAAAGAATTGGGCACGCAGGCCCGTCTCTCATTCTGCCCTTCATCACTCCATCATTCATTCTTCCCACACACTCGATTTAATACAAATTAAATTAGGAAAAAACATATCAAAAGAGTGTAAGATTAACTATTACATTCAAAATAAAAGAGAAGAAGTAATTAATCTAATAAAATAGCTCTCACACACATACACTCACACACACATATATATACATAAACAAAAATACATTTTCAGAACAAATCTTCTAACAATTAATTTTAAACAAACATTAAAATAATTTCTAACAATATCAAACAAGTTATTTTTCGAACTATGTCATTTTAGTACTTGATGGTTGGCGAGTCACGTGTTGAGAGAGTGCTGGTTATTCTATGGAGGCATATAACTACACGCCAATAAATAATGAAACAGGTTTGAGTTAAAGGATGAAGTATTAATAATGGATTTTAAATGGTAGGGGAGGGTGTTCCAGAGCTGTACTGCAGAGTATACAAGGCTTTTCTTGTAAAGATCAATCCTGGGTTTAGGAAGAAGACAGTTTTTTTAATCCCTGGCTATATTTAGTGTTATACGTAAACAGTGACCACAAGTAAGGCGGAGCATTGTGCGACAGAATTCTGTGAACAAACTTAACTTTGTTAAAATGACTCTATTTGAGGGAACTCAAATTATTTTGAGTTGTTTGTGATAATCCATAGTATGTACTGGGTGTTTGTCACAAATCAGATTTAATGCTCGTTTGTAAGAAACATGACAAGGATCTTGGAGAGATAAGAGATATAACGAGGATCTTGGAAAGATAAGAGACATAACAAGGATCTTGGAGAGATAAGAAACAAAACGAGGATTTTGGAGAGATAAGATACATAACGAGGATCATGGAGAGATAAGAAACATAACGAGGATTTTGGAGAGATAAGAAACATAACAAGGATCTTGGAGAGATAAGAAACATAACGAAGATCTTGGAGAGATAAGAGACATAACGAAGATCGTGGAGAGATAAGAAACATAACGAGGATCATGGAGGGATAAGAAACATAACGAGGATCATGGAGAGATAAGAAACATAACGAGGATCATGGAGAGATAAGAAACATAACGAGGATCTTGGAGAGAAAGAAACAGCGAGTGTGGTTAAAAACAAACTGGTTCTAGTAATGAAAGTAGACAGAGCTGTGTGGTTTAGTTTTACAGAAAGATATAAAGAGTGATGAAAGTGGGAAGAAACAAGAATAACAGAAAGTAATATGAGAACGAATAAAACATGAACACACAACAACCAATAATTCGGCAAAACACTTTTTGTCAAGGATCACAACACAGCAAATAATAACAAAACTCATGTTTTTACAAGGACAAAACTTTTTAATTTTTAAAATCTATTTCTCGTGGTTTTTATCTGCTGTGATGTTTGTTTATGTGATCCTTGAAAAAGGAGCTTTTGCCGAAATATTGGATTGTTGCTGTGTTCTTCACGTATACGTGTTAATCTTCCTTTCTTGTTTCTGCCCATCTTTTTGTAAAACTGAACCACATAGAACCTTTATTCGGGGCCTTTCCAACGATTTCAAGGAGGCTGTACATCCCACTTTGAGAACCGCTGTTGTGGAAAAATCATATCTCCCTCAGAAATTTAGCGACGTCTTCTTTTTTTTTTAAAGGGGGGGGGGGGGGAAGCTTTATCATGAGACATATTGAATAACCTTGACTCCCAAGCCTCACAGTACTAAACAAAGGGTATTATAATAATACTGACTTCCACTTTTTCTGTATTTTTGCATTTCCTAGAATGAAACTACGGGAATTCTACGTTAACTTTCCTTCCCTTCCCCCAAATTTCCACCAACAAATATCCATTTATCGTTTCAAATACGCGAACACCCAACGGTCTCTGCTGTGTGCTCCATCTCTTCCGAGCAAATAAACGAATTTCGTCCTCAATTTTCTCGCGTCTCCAGACCAAACATCCCCCCATAAAATCAATCTGTCATTCGGACCAATCGCAATCTTGGATTCATCCGCGCGTGTGATGCGACCTCGGGTTGAAGTAATTGTCTTTCCTAAGACAAATTATCGCTCTTTTTTCTGACTTTGTCTCGCGGGACTTAGGGAGACTGTCCGAGATAGTATTGTCTTTGTGAGTGCTTTAGCGTGCTGGAATGTGTGTGAGTGAAAAAGTGGAGTGCTTATTCATGCGAAGTTTATTTTTCCTGTTTTGTCGATGTCTTGTCTTGCTGTTCCAGAAGATTGTTATCATTTCTGTAGTTTATGGTGGTCATTTTGTTGCGTTATTTTTTTGTTTAGTTCATGAATTTCCGCTGTTGATTATAGAAGATGTAGGCGGGCCAGTTCTGCTTTCATCTTTATATTAGTGGTGAATGATTTTCTTTGAAATAGTTGTTGGTGTTGTTATTGTTGTTGCGTTGTTGCTGAGGTTACCTTTGCTGCTGTTGCAGTTGTCTTTGCTGTTGTTACAATTGCTGTCGAAAATGTTGGTGGTAGTGTTGATAGAGTTGTTGGTTTGCTGGTTTTTCTCACTTATGTTGTAGTTTTATTCAGGTTTTACTGTTGCACTGCTAGTTTTGTTCCGGTTTCATTGCCAGGATACTTTGCTAAACGATTCCCATGATATCTTCTCCTTCTTCTTCGTTCGCTTATACTATCAAGATCGCCCCGTGACCCTACTGAATTTACTCCTGTGGTCCTCGCGATAGTCTCATTTATGATGGAGGCTCAGAGCATCGTGAGGCTTGGGCCTGTATTCTCGGTGGGTCACAGAAGCGGAACTGCGTGACACTGTGGTTTTCGTTGCACCAGTTTAGTCTAGAGCTGGACTTTCTCAACGGAAAACCTCGACGTGGTTTGGATATCAGTATATTCTCCCCGGGTGAGAGGTGATTGCCTATCTAGACTGCACTGATCCAGTGTCTCCAACTTCAGTATTTTGTGGCCGTGGCCGCTACCCATCCTGGTGATGATCAGGACGGAGCTTTTGTTCAGGAGGAGAAATCCTCGCCACTAGTGAGTTTCAACCCTGGGTTGAGCCGGTTTAGGCGTATTATCCCAGTATGGGTGTATAGAAGACGTGACCGGCCTCTAGAGCAGAGGTGCCGTTGTATGAGTATCCCTCACCGCGAGACTACTGGCCATATCTAGTATGATATGAGTAGTCATCAAGTTTCACCCCTGGGTTAAGCCGGTTTAGGGATATTTCACCAGTATGGTGTATATAGAACGTGGCCGGCCTCTAGAGCAGAGGTGCCGTTGTATGAGTAGTCCTCACCGCGAGACTACTGGCCATATCGATGAAACCTCTCTTCATCCTTTCTATCACCTTTTTCACAACGGCACCGCATGGCAACCCTAATCGCATTTGTATTCATTTGCCGGGAGGAATTTCACCCCAAGCGCGAAAGCCGAAGAACCTCGCCAGCAGAGTCTTAGTTTAACCCCTGGGTTAAGGCGGTTTAGGTGTTTGACAAGTATGAGTAAATATAGGACGCGGTTGGCCTCTAGAGCAGAGGTGCCATGATATGCGTAGCCCTGACCGCGAGACTACTGGCTACTTCACTTAATCTCTTCCATCACCTTTTTCCATGATGGCGCCGCACGGCAACCCTAATCGCATTTTTCTTCATTGGCCCGAGGAGTTTCACCCCACACACGGCAGCTGAAGAATCTTGCTATCTGGAGTTAAAGGGTTTAAAGTGTACTCATTCCAATTAGGTGACCTCGAAAGAGTCCTGCATTGTTATTTTTCGTCACTACCTCCCCGTTCCGGAAGTTGGTAAGTTGCGTGCCTGCTGCCTTCCTTGGATGTAGTAGCCTTTTCTCATGCTCCCTCTCCGAAATCGAACCCTTATTCCCCGTTACCCGTTACAAACATGGTAGGCATGTCACGTACCATCGACATTTGATAGGACAGACATTTGAAAGATGCGTCGCCGGCACAGAAGGCCATGCGATCAGCACAAAGTTTTGCAGAGTCACCAGCTGGGATGCCGCGCCCCGCGAAGGGCAACGACGATTGGTTTTGAACTAATAAAAGCGTTCTTTCCACGAGGGTCGGAGCTTGGTAAACATGTATTAGCTCTAGAATTGCCACAGTTATCCAAGTAGGATTGTGTCATCTAAGGAACCTCGACTGATTTATTGAGCCATTCGTGGTTTCACCATGAGACAGTGTTAACTTTGACATGCATGGCTTAATCTTTGAGACAAGCATATGACTACTGGCAGGATCAACCAGATAGCTTTCTTCACCGAACCTTAGTCGGACATCTGCCGACAGACCGACGCGGGGCAAGGGAGACAGCGCTCTGCTCAGAGTGGATCCCTTTCGACCTCGGCGGCGTTTCATTTCCTTTAACCACCAACGGCGGCCGGCTCTCTCTGCTCTAACGAACCAGAAGAAAGCGCGGAACCGACAACCAACGCACATTACATACTGTAGACCCGATACTCTTTGCGAGAGATGGGCCAATTTCGAGACCATTTTTCTCAACAATGGCAGGACATTTTGCCCAACAATGGCAGGACATTTTGCTTAATAATGGTAGGACATTTTACCAAACACTGCCAGGATATTTTGCTAAAAGTTCTCTTTAACTTAGCAGAAGCAGGTCTCAGGACAACAGCGCCAGGTAAAACACAAATATGTGAAAGAGACTCGTATGGTCGAAAGCTCGGACGTGTCATAGGAACATTGCAGAAGCAAAAGAAGCAGGCCTGCCCGGAAGACTGGGAATTATTACGAACAGCTATGACCTGAAGTACGGAATAACAGCTTTTCCAGTTTCCACTCTGTGCAGTAAATCCAAAAAAATGGAGTCATAATCTCCACGACGCTTCACGGAATGTGAATTAATACCAGCTCCGAGTTCTATGGAGTTCAGTACCCGAAGGAAGAAAGTTTCCCACATATTATCTCATCTACTACGTTCATATACTCTAATTACATCTTTCGTTTCCACTTTCTTTCCATCTGGTGATATTTCATTACGTCGTTTTCCGTCATTGTAGTGCATAAAATACTAGCCAGACTTAATATCTATCTTCCTGGATTATCGATCTCGCTCGTCCAAGATGTCCCTACATCATAAAGATTTGCATATTAAGTACACTACATTCACGAGAGTGGCTTAATTATGCCTTTAATGGATGTTAGGACGAGAGGGGGGGGGGGGGGAAGAGCCGAACAACGATCTTGAAACTATACAGTGCAACAATAAGGGATGGTCACGTGATTAACACTCGCTTCCTTTTGCTGGTAAAAGACTCGCATTATGCGTCATAAATATGGTTCACTCTTTCGGTTGATGAGTATAATTGCTTGTGTTCCTGGTAAAAGATGGGTTATGAAGATGGCAGATGGTTCCTGTGTGTGGAAGTTGCAGGGTGTCTTCTTGCGTAGCTGATTTTTATCAATTCATTCATTCATTTGCATGTCTCTTGTGGAACTTTGCCTCCCTAACAGCACTCCTGTAGGCCTCTCGGTTGTGAGCAAGATGGCCTGCTGCTGATTCACTTAAGGTTCAGATATATGTTTTTTTTATATAAGTACCGCTATTCGAGTTCCTTGGGGTGTTTGTCTGTGTCTTATTCTTTTTTCCTTTCTTCCTTCCTTCTTTCTTTCTTTGCTTTCTTTCTTTGCTTTCTTTCTTTCTTCCTTCTTTCTTTGTTTCTTTCTTTCTTTCTTTCTTCCTTCTTTCTTTCTTTTCTTTCTTTCTTTGCTTTCTTTCTTGTTCTCAGATCGCACTCGAACTGTAGGATGGTGTCCATGTGTGTTATATATGCGTGTCTGTGTGTGCTATATGTGTGTGTCTGTGTGTGTTATATATGTGTGTCTGTGTGTGTTATATATGTGTGTCTGTGTGTGTTATATATGTGTGTCTGTGTGTGTTATATGTGTGTGTTATATATGCGTGTCTGTGTGTGTATCAGTCGAATAAGAGATGGAGAAAACAAGCTTTGAAAAGCGGAGGTGAGGGGAAAGGGGAAGGGGTGGGGGGGATTGTCGTTAGACTATTTACAACATCATAACTAAGTGCACACACTCTTACCACTCAGCGATGTGTGCACAGCCCAGATATGAAAGGCGCTTGACGTGGCGCCAACATCTTCAGGCGATTATGCCACCAGCTGCACAAAGCCGGGCAAACATCACGGCTCATCAGTCCGCCTGAGGCGGAGTATAAGCTCCCTCAAATCAGACAAAGGATAGAATGGATGAGGAAGATAATGAAAAGAGGGGGAAGTTACAAAAAAATTACTGATGGAAGCTTGTACGTAACTGAAAACGGTTTTAAATCTTGACTTGACATCAGTATTTTGAACAGTTTTTTTTTTCAGAAAAAAAGTAGCTACAGTATAAGATATAAAATATCAACCTATAAAACAAGGGGTGCGACAAGGATGTGTACTATCTCCTGACCTTTTTTCTCTGTACAGCGAGAATATTCTAAGAACAATCATCACAGAACCAGGCATAAAAATTGGAGGATACAATATTAACAACCTTCGGTATGCTGACGACACAGTACTGATAGCTGAGAACCGACAAGACCTGCAAAATCTCTTGGATAAAGTCGCCAAAGAAAGTGAACAGAAAGGCCTTACTTTGAACATCAAAAAGACAGAGACTATGGTTATATCTAAGAAACAGAATCCACCAGCATGCAGTATAAAATTAAACGGAACTATTCTAAAGCAGGTGCAGAAAATCAAATACCTTGGAGCAGTAATAACTTCAGATGGGAAATGCAGAACAGAAATTAGGAACAGAATAGGCCAAGCAAAGACTGCATTTCAGAGAATGAGAAACATATTAGCTAACACATCTTTATCAATGAATGTTAGAAAACGAGTCCTAAAATGCTATATTGAACCTATCTTGTTATATGGAAGTGAATCATGGACAATAGGCAAGTCTGCATAAAATCATTGGAAGCAGCAGAAATGTGGTTTATTAGAAGAATGTTCCGAATCCCCTGGACAGCAAAAATAACTAATGAAGAATGCATGAGAAGAGCTGGAGAGACAAAAAACCTTGTCAAAAAGATAAGAGAGAGAGACAATTTACTTTCAAAGGACATGCAATGAGAAGAGGGGGCATTGAAAATATTATAACAACAGGAAAAATAGAAGGAAAAAGATCAAGAGGAGGACCAAGAGAAATTATACTGGACAGTCTGACGGGATGGTGCGAGAGGAGATCACCAACTGAACTGATGGCCTGCATGAAGGATCGAGTACTCTGGAGAAGCATAATAGCCAACGCCAGTCGGCACGGCACCTGATGATGATGATGATGATGATGATGATGATGATGATGATGTGATGATGATAATCATGATGATGACAGTATAAGGTTTTGTTATGTAGCCGAGGATGAATACTTTTGAACTGTTGTATAAAAACTGAAAATAGCCACCACGCTATTTCCTGATATCACATCACGGCAGTAGTCTTTTTTTTTGTTTGTTACATATAATGTTCGTGTGTCACGAGATAGGGTAAGAGGTTAAGGGACACCACACTTCCATTTTCTATCGCCATCACCCGAACCCTTCACTTAAAGTACAGTGAAAAATACAACATCTATCTATCTATCTATCTATCTATCTATCTATCTATCTATCTATCTATCTATCTATCTATCTATCTATCTATCTATCTATCTATCTATCTGCCTGCCTGCCTGCTGTCTACCTGTCTGTCTTTCTGTCTGTCTGTCTGTCTGTCTGTCTGTCTGTCATAGATGCAGTGAAGATATTGAGGCACAACATCGTGTCAGATTTGTTACATGTTACGGCGGCCATTTTTTTTTCAATCCCTGGGTGTAGCTAAAAAGCAACGGTTACGCAATACTTCTTGAGCAGACTCCACCACCAAAGGGGGACTATGACGATCAGTGCTCCGTTAGTCAGGCCAGGCCAGTTACTGGAGGTACAAGCGACAAGTGGGGCAGGGCCTGGGTCAACTATGGTTCGCCAACCCTGACGCTAGCATGTCAGGAATGGGTCGCTGATTGCCAAGTGGGACAGGGCCTGGGTCAGCTATGGTTCGCCAACCCTGACGCTAGCATGTCAGAAATGGGTCGCTGATTGCCAAGTGGGACAGCGTCTTCGGTCACCCCATCCCCACCCCCACCCCCCTCATCCACACCCGCCCCCACCTTTTTTTCCTTTTTTTATACACACACACAATGAAACGCAAAATACTTTCACGAAAGAAATGAAAATATTTCGTATTTCCATTCTCGAAGTGAAAATAATACAGCTTTTGGGTACAAGAGAATTCACAGATTTCTGGACTTTAAAGATCACAGTAATCACAAATAATATTTTTCAAATATCCCCCAAAAAAGCTTCTTGACTTCCGAAAAAAAAAATGTCAACAGTCTTTTCAATGCGAGCATTTTCGTGTGTTTGGCCAAATCTCGCGAGAAAGGAAAGGAAACGAGATTTTTGTGGAGTGCAACTTCTGTTCCTGACAACCAGGTCTTGGAGAGAGCCTACAAAATAATGTTACCAACACTTTCCAGGTTAACACTTAAATGTTTGTGACAGATTATCGATTTTGCAGGGGAAAGAATTCTTGTTTCTGAGTGATTACGTCCCTTGCGCTTTACATGTTCCGTTTTGGTGCATATTTTGCTTTTCATGAGAAAGATTTTTGAAAATTGAGTTAAGGTTGCCATTTGCATTCAATCCAAGAGTTTTCAGATGCCAGTAATGTTATATTTGTGCGAGATGTCATGAGAAGATTTCATTTCATCTCAAATGGAAAGTCTTAAAATAGTATTTTCAGAGCCGTGTCTTTAAAGGATGCTGGAAAGGGGATCTGCCCGTTATGAGAGAAAGTGCGGGTCTGCCAGCCGTAAGTTGCAGAAGAGAGAGAAGAGAGAGAGAGAGAGAGAGAGAAAGGGAGAGAGAGAATACCTGTGGAAGTTGAGATCAGGATATCTCAGCCGTTTTAGTAATACTGTCACAATCTCATAATTTCAGATATATGAAAGATCATTTCTTGTGGGAAGAGGGTGTTATATTTCTTATTTTTCTGAACTCCAAGATCAGAGTTTCTCAGCCTATTTATGCTCATGACCTCGTTTTACATTAAGATGTTTTTCTGTGTCCCTTCTTTATTTTCTGAGAATAATATTACGTTCTGCCGAAAATCCATTTCTTCCTTTACCATCGGTTTGATAATTTCATAATCTAAATATGGACGGCTAGAGCGGCGGGGGAGGCATTTTGGGGCTTTGAACTTCTGTAGGTCAGAAGAAAAGACTTAGTAAATACTTCTTTCTATAGTGACCGGTGGGAGAGGAGTGGAGAAACATTTGACTTTTTTCTGTTCTGAGGGTATGGGTGGGTGGGTGGATGGATGGATGGATGGATGGATGGATGGATGGATGGATGGATGGATGGATGGATGGATGGATGGGGAGTTATTGGTTACTTTCTCCTGCCGATCAACCAGTCAACATCCTTATTCACTGGGGACTTTCATAGATTTCTTCGCAAACCTGTATCCATGTTGTTGCTCTAAGCCTCACTACATTTCCAACTCTTACGTCAGTCTCCAACTCTGACGCCAATCTCAAACTCTGACGTCAGTCTCCAACTGACGTAAGTCTCAAACTCTGACGCCAGTCTCCAACTCTGACGTAAGTCTCAAACTCTGACGTAAGTCTCAAACTCAGACGTCAGTGTCCAACTCTGATGCCAATCTCCAACTCTGAGTCAGTCTCAACTCTGACGTCAGTCTCCAACTCTGACGTAAGTCTCAAACTCTGACGTCAGTCTCCAACTCTGATGTCAGTTGCCACGACACTAAACTGTCCTCGCTCTTCTCTCTTTGCCATCGCTAAAGCTGGGCTATTTTTACGTCTTATTCAATGGCAGATTTTTCTTATCATCCTAGAATCCTGGTAAGAACTGGAGAAAGACCGAGTTAGATTGAGAACAACTCTGAGCAAGGGCACTGTAGCATATAAGAAGAATGGGTAAAGATAAAATTCCCGTTCCCATGCCATTAAGGCATATTGAGGAATACGGTGTTAGGCCCGTATTTTCAATGACCTTCGGCACGTGAAATCTGATGTGGTCAGTATCACGCCCTGGTTTCTCTGGTACCCAATTTCAGAGGCTGGGTGAACCCTGGGGGCCATTTTAAGTGTGTAGCAGAAAGAAATCCCATTGCTGGGGACTGAACCCGGTACCACCTGATTAGTAAACCGAGTGCCTAACCACTCAGCTAACCAGGCCGACATATAAGAAGAATATGAGAGAAAAATTTTGGAAGGAAGATACAAGCGCAAGGAAAGTGGACATTGCAGCACAAACACTTCTTGCTGATGCCGCGGCAGATTATGTAACTCCAATACTGAAAGTGTCAGCCATGAGAGAAGCTGCTCTGCAAAATGATTCTGGGGCTGACCCATGAACAGTTTGCCTGCTTCCGGTGTGAAGACTCTGTCCGTTTTGACTGACAGTGACCCATATCTGACGTGCTAGCAATGGAGTTGATGAACCATAGCCGGCCAAGACCCTGTCTCACCCCTCAACTCTCTGTTGGTACCCCCCCCCCCCGGTAACAATCTTAGCCTGGCTAATGGGGCTGGGGTGGCCATAGTCCCCATGGTGGTGGAGTCTTCTAAAGAAGTATGGCCAACCCCTACTTTTTATTTACACTCAGGGACTGAAAACAGCTGTCATAACTCAGGGAATGAAAACAACTGCCATAACTCAGGGACTGAAAACAACTGCAATAACATAGGGACTGAAAAAACTGCCATAACTCAGGGAATGAAAACAACTGCCATAACATAGGGACTGAAAAAACTGCCATAACTCAGGAAATGAAAACAACTGCCATAACATAGGGAATGAAAAAAACTGTCATAACTCAGGGAATGAAAACAACTGCCATAACATAGGGAATGAAAAAACTGTCATAACTCAGGGAATGAAAACAACTGCCATAACATAGGGACTGAAAAAACTGCCATAACTCAGGGAATGAAAACAACTGTCATAACATAGGGACTGAAAAAACTGTCATAACTCAGGGAATGAAAACAACTGTCATAACATAGGGACTGAAAAAACTGCCATAACTCAGGGAATGAAAAAACTGCCATAACTCAGGGAATGAAAATAACTGCCATAACATAGGGACTGAAAAAACTGCCATAACTCAGGGAATGAAAACAACTGCCATAACATAGGGACTGAAAAAACTGTCATAACTCAGGGAATGAAAACAACTGCCATAACTAAGGGACTGAAAAAACTGTCATAACTCAGGGACTGAAAACAGCTGCCATAACTCAGGGACTGAAAAAACTGTCATAACTCAGGGACTGAAAACAGCTGCCATAACTCAGGGACTGAAAACAG
The DNA here is from genome assembly GCA_009760885.1 of Achatina immaculata. Lineage (NCBI taxonomy): Eukaryota > Metazoa > Mollusca > Gastropoda > Stylommatophora > Achatinidae > Lissachatina > Lissachatina immaculata. The sequence continues at coordinate 17,964,774 of CM019700.1, forward strand.
CTGCCATAACTCAGGGACTGAAAAAACTGTCATAACTCAGGGACTGAAAACAGCTGCCATAACTCAGGGACTGAAAAAACTGTCATAACTCAGGGACTGAAAACAGCTGCCATAACTCAGGGACTGAAAACAGCTGCCATAACTCAGGGACTGAAAAAACTGTCATAACTCAGGGACTGAAAACAGCTGCCATAACTCAGAGACTGAAAAAACTGCCACAACTCACGGACTGAAAACAACTGCCATAACCCGCTCCCACGCCAACATTATGTTCTGCCTCAACACCTTCACAGCATCGCCTGCAAAGAACATCAGTTCCCAGTGCTAGGGAGATAGAAGACCAGACAAGGGAAGACAACTCTAGTATTGTACATAAACTAGACGTGCTTCGTTGCCCCTTCCATGATAATTTACTGGATCCTCAGATTATGAAACGATTATTTAGGTCAGTGGCTCCCAAACTTTCTTATATCAAGGAACCACTTCTCAGACTACATATAAGTTAAAGACCACCATCTTATATGTCTTGTGGCAATACTTTGAACCTCTAATTAATTTTCTTCAACACATGACACTTAATACCAAATCGATAATTCAACCGCGGGCCGCCTGATAATAATCAGAGAACCACTTGGTGTCCGCGGATCAGAGTTTGGCAATCATCTGCCTGGAGAGCTCAAGTTGTACAAACGATAACAGAGTTAATTTTAAAAAAAAAAGATAACAGATTAAGAAATAACTATAAATGATGTCCTCCTTTCTTCTCGTTTTATTTCACAAAAATAATGATGAAATCACGAAATCATGGCGCATAATCTCAGATAAATTCACTTTTATTTTCATCGCCGGCATTATCATCAATTGTAATGTTGTTAACTTAAGGTTGGAGAACATGATACTTAATACTTCTGTAGCTGTAAATTCATCTATCACTGTAATAACCACAAATTGAAAAAAAAAGGAAACTGATGTAATGTCTTACATTCACAAACAGATGAGGGGGGAAAAAACCGAAAAAGGATGAAAATATTTAGGATGGCGCATGCAAAAGCCGCCCACCCCCGCAGCTACACGAGACAAGCGAAGAGGTTGGCGACTTTTGTGTGCGCCACCTGTATTATCGATAACAGGTAATGAATAATCAAAAACTGACAAGGAATAATCAAATACTGATTCAATTCTATTTTACTCATATAAACAAACAAATCAAATAATAAACATAAACGTTTCAAAATATGTACGAGTAAAAAAAAAGGTAATAAAATAATATAAAACAACATACGTTATCCGTATATTTTGAAATATTTGTGTACATAGTTTGAAACGTCATCCACGTTGTATTCATAATATGAAACGAATGAACTGTATTTAGAACATGATGAAATTCACCTTGTACTAATAAATGAAGGACATCAAAATGTACCCATAAATGAAACGTGTTTAAACTGTACCCATAAATGAAACACGTTACACTGTACCCGAAAATTAAACCCGCTAAACTGTACGTTTTATACCGATAATACAGGACCTACCTACCAGATTTTTTTTTTTTTTTAGGAGACTGAAGAGTTGGTGAAGCATCGAAGATTTGAAACGGTACATAAAATAACAATCTACAAAACTATAATAAGACCAGCTATCAAGCATGGATCACAAACGTGGAGTACAACAAAGAAATATTAACAATTAAAGATCTTTGAGAACAAGATCATAAGAAGAATCTTTGGGCCGATAAAGGATGCCAACAGTGGAGAATGGAGAGCTAGAAAGAACAAAGAACTGAATAACTTATTTAAATCCCAACGAGTTATAAATGTATTGAAACTGAACAGACTACGCTGTCTGGGGAATGTAGAAAGAATGGAAGAGAACAGACAAACGAAAATTATATACGCACAAGAGATGAGGGAAACAAGACCAAGGGGTAGACCAAGACAGGAGATGGAGAGACAACATAGAAGAGGATATACTTTTAAAAGAAACTGGCGTCACCAACTGGAGAGAGCAGATTGGGAATAGAGAGGAATGGATGCGAACTTTATCTGCAGCAACGAGCCTTAACGGCTCGGAAAGCTGAAGAAGAAGAAGAAGAAGAAGAAGACACATTATAACCAGCCACACGAAGCAGAAAGTTATTGAATTCATAGGCAGTGTCAAAGCTTTTTTTTAACAGAAGGGTTCTCATACAGTGGGCAACTGGGACCACAGATTGACAAACGAAAACTGTTGCAATAATTATATATGCACATTATTTGGAATGCACCCATTGAGTCAGGTAATCTTGACAAGAGGTAAGACGTGGGAGTGGGGGACGACGGGAAAAAAGGGGGAGGGGAGAGTGGCGCAATGACATATTAGCATGTGGTTATAAGGATGCATGAGGCAAACAAAAAAAATTTGAGAACCATTTCTCAAGAAGATGGTACACCCATATGTCACTACAGCACTACAGGCAGACAATACCAAACAATTCTGTAATACAGACTGTGAGAAACAGGGTAGGTACAAGTATTTCCAGTTGTTTCCCATTGTCCTGCACAAAGTTACTGGTATGTGTATTTTGAGACTGTGGGGAGATAGTGACCGCTTAACTAGAGCTGGAGCCACAGTGTATACAGGCTGGGGGGGGGGGTTAATTCCCCATCCCCCTCATCTTTTCACAAACCCCCCTCCCTCCCTTTGACCTTCATGTGATTTGAATTTACGCATAGAAGACTAGGGGCTGCCGATGTATCGCTCTGGGGCCAAAAGGTCCCCCTCAACCGCCTTAAGGAGGGCCCGTAGAGAATCCAAACAGGGGAAGGGGGCATAAAACAGTTTTTTCTTTACGCAAAAAAGGATTCCTCTCAGAGGCCCTATTCAAACCCATGTCTTCTAGGATCAGATACCGGCGCTCTAAGAGCACGGCCATATTTTGACTTCTGTTCTCACGTGAGAGGCGATGCTTGAATTGCTAGAAAAGAGGAACAGGAAGAAAGAAAAAAAAAGAAGTCTACTCTAGTGAGCAGGATTTGGGGTTGTATACCTCCCTACCTCCTTCTATAGTATCAGGTGCAGAGGGAAGGGTGATTTGCTTCCTCTAACGATCGTGGAAGTTTTTTAGTTTCTAACTAAACTGTCCTCTGTCATAGAAGGTATCGTTCCTAGTGATCTGGAATGGAACAAAAGTTTATTGAAATTTTGACCACATGTCAAAAAAATGTAAGACCAGATGTCAAGAATTATATAAACAGATATCAAGAAATATAAAACCATATTTTAAAAAACAGAAGACCCCATGACAAGAAATACATCAACCATATGTCAAGAAATGTAAGATCACATGTCAAGAAATATTACCCGATGACAAGAAATATAAGACCATATGTCAAGATATATAAGATCACATGTAAAAAACATAAGACCACATGACAAGAAAATATCAAGCATATGTCATGAAATATATACATATCAAGAAATATAAGACCGCATGTCAAAAAGTATATAATCAAATGTCAGGAAATACATGATCATATGTCAAGAATAAAAGACCAGACCAGATGTCAAGAAATATAAGACCACATGTCAAGAAACATGAAACCATATGTCAAGAAACATATCAGTCTACAATCGATGCAGTATGAACAAGAAACACACATGACAACAACTGAAATATAACCATTAAATAACGCAGAAATAACATTTATAAAAACTTTTTCCAGCTATGATATAAAAGAAAAAATAAACTTTAATTATCACATTCTTTCACTGATTTGGCGCCACGCCTGTAAATAATTGTGTTTAATATCTCTTTCTTTATGTGGTCCTTGCTGTCTCCATTCAGTTCAGCTGCCTTTCTTTTCCAGTGTCGTTTGTTTCTGTCCAGACGTTCGCCACTTTATTCTGTCTCCCATCTTTCTCGTTTTCCCTTGAGTTTTTCATTTACTGAGGTTCTGTAACCTCTATCCTCCCCCTTATTGTTTCCAAAGAACCATTATCTTGTTAGTTTCCGATGGGAAGATGGAAGCGTATGGTTCCGTTTTTACAGAAGGATAGAAAGAGTAAGGAAAATTAGCAGAAAACAAAAATAACAAAAAAGCACGTAGAAGTGAAGAACATACTGTAAAACAATTCAATATTTCGGCAATCGGTCTTGTTCTTCCGATGAACGGTCTCGAAAAGAGCTCTGGAACTTACTGAGCCTTATTTTCCAGACTGGTTGTCTTTACCGAACTGGAGTTAGCAATAACTTCAGCTTTCTTTAAATTACCTCATATTTCCACCTAGTTGCTTCTGCTCTTCGTGCCCAACTTTTCTGTCTAAGCTCCACTCATTTCGTTGCGTTTTCCCCATTCTTGCCTCAAGCGATTTAAGTTTTACTTTCCAGGGTTTCCGTCGTTCTTCTCTAGCCCCTAGAAGACTGATAACGTCCCTGTCGCTGCTTCCTAATCGACCAGTCTCGTCCTCTCAGTGTCCTCTATTCAGTATGAACCTTCCTTCATCCACCCCTCCCCCATAACTTTTGTTATCTGCGCCACATGGACAGCTTTAGGCCATAGGTATCCGATGGGAGCAGGCTGGGGCCATCTGCAGCATAACGCCATTTTGTTTACCATATTTACCCTTTGTCATCCTCCTTCTACCGCATTTCTCAGCCAATCACCTGCTTCCACTTTGTGCCTATCTACGTTTAACTATGCCCATTTTGTGTCCGGCTTTCTTACACGGAGGATATAAAAAAATAAATAAATAAATAAGCTAAATATTTAACTTTGTTCATTTATTTTCAGGGTTTTTTTTCAGCCGCGCTGTTTTTATATATGATCCTTGAAAAAGGCTTTTGCCGAAATAATGGATTGTTGCATGTTCTTCGTTTATATGTGCTCGTCTTATTTTTTTGCCATTCTTGTTTCTGCTCACTTTCCTCACTCTTTCTATCTTTGTAAAACTGAACCATAAACTCATCTATTTCATTACTATAATCAGTTTTACCGCAGTAGTTATTTCTATTATGTATAATTGATTTGCACAACACTGTGCCATTCGGTCACTATCTCATGTAGCAATGCGTGATCACTGAAGATTATGCGAGCTGAAAAAAATATTCCCGTTATGTTTCTTTCCTAAATATATATCTGCTTTTCTCATACAATCAACGTTTGAGAAAATTTTATGAAAAGTGGTAAATTACTTAAGTTGTAACAGCTTTTTTTTCTTATACAGCATGTTCGCCATGTCTTCTGTGCCAGTGTCATAAATACTGATTACCTTCGATTTACCGGAACCTCAGTTTCCCCTAAATGCTGATTTTCTTGACAAGTTTATGGATAATCGAATGTGCACTCAATTACCCTCTTTTCGGACACGGGCCGTAATTCACGAAATATCTTTCAGTTTATTAATGCGAATGCAATTATTTTAACATTATGTGCTCCTTCCATTGCTTACATATAATGTATGTCCATTGTGCGTATATTACCTATTACATTACTCATGGTTACTGCAGATGTTTATACTGTGAATTGTTTTTTTTAAAAAAATCACTTTTCTCACTTTTATTACCTCCTCCTTCTAGACGGTTTTTGTTTTGGTCATAGGTATCCGATGAGAGCAGGCTGGAGTCATTTGGGACATAACGCCATGGTTTTTTTTTTAACCACATAGTACTCTTTATAATTCTTCCTTTACCGCATTTCTCAGTCAATCGCCTGCTTCTAATTGTGTGCCTACATACGTCTACCTAGGAGCATTTTGTGCCCGAGGGAGTTGTTTTGATTCTGCCTACTGGATTTTTTTTCAGACAGCCCTTCCGCCATATTTGTCCATCAAATCAAAGGTTGTCGGTATTTTGCTGTCAAAGAGTACTTCAGTTATATACAGGCTGTTCCTAATAAGCCCCGAAAACAAAAATAAAAGCCACAGAGCATTTGCGATTCAGATATACGTAGAGGCAGCTTCTGAGTTGTCAACAGTAAGGTGTCTTGTAACCTGGGGTGATAAGATGTCTTGTAACCTGGGGTGATAAGATGTCTTGTAACCTGGGATGATAAGATGTCTTGTAACCTGGGGTGATAAGATGTCTTGTAACCTGGGGTGATAAGATGTCTTGTAACCTGGGGTGATAAGGTGTCTTGTAACCTGGGGTGATAAGATGTCTTATAACCTAGGATGATAAGATGTCTTATAATCTGGGATGATAAGATGTCTTATAACCTGAGATGATAAGATGTCTTATAACCTGGGATGATAGGATGTCTATAACCTGAGATGATAAGATGTCTTGTAACCTGAGATAATAAGATGTCTTGTAACCTGAGATGATAAGATGTCTTATAACCTGGGATGATATTCTGAACATGTGTTAGTACTAGAGAAACCTCCATTCTTATTTATAACCTTATGAATATAATAAAGTGTCTTTTTTAAACTTTGGAGAACACATTTCACAGTACTGAGACTTATTTCCACTTTTCGACTTGTGTTTATTTTTTTAAACATGTCTCTTGGGGTGTACTTTGTGTTTTTTACTCGTTTAGTGCACAAATTTAAAAAGTTAATTGTTCCGTTAATCTTGTTTTCTTGTTCACTTTTTAAAAAATGGATACCTTGTGTTGAATATATTTTATTTCAAATTTCAAATTTTTTAATTTATACGTTGCATATTTCATCTTCATGTTTTGCAATTAAAGGTCAAATCCCAGTTTCTATCCCACTAAGGCATACTAGGGATAAGGTGTTAGGCTTGCATTTTCACGATTATCGACACATGAAAGTATGATATGGTCAGTATCACGCCTGACCGCATTTATCTTCCCAGGTTTCTCTGGTACCCACTTTTGGAGGCTGGGTGGATCCCGGGGTCTTTTTGGTGTGGGTGGCACCAGAAGAAATCCCTACTGCTGGGACTTGAACCCTGCACCACAGAATTAGTAAACAGAGCGCCTAACCACTCAGCTAACCAGACCGCCATGTTTACCAGCTCTTGAGTTAAATTTGTAAAAGATTATTTAGAACATTAACGTATACTGGCTATGGATAAATAACTTTAAAACCAGATGTAACCAGACGTAACCAGATGTAACCGGTGAGGAAGCGTGTTTTGCAACGACTGTTCGCCTAAGAAATGTTTGATTAAAACTAGTTTGTCTTCGAAAGAGCAAAGCTAGGATAGGAAATGGTTAGAGAAAAAAAATATATATATGAACTATAATTTGGATATGAAACTTTAAGCGCAATAAAATGACAAAAGACGGATTACTTTCTGTCGTGGATGAAAATTATGTAGTGCTTTGTGTAATGGATGTTATGTGTACAGCCAGGCTTATCTGAAAGCGGGGGGGGGGGGGGGGGGGGGGGGGGAAGGGGTAGAGGAACCGGGGGTCCAGTCTGGGCCCACAGAACGTCTCCTATCCTGAGGAGAAGCCTGCTTTTTTTTCTCAACCTTCATATCCAAGCGCACAACCTTGAGATAGCTTTTGAGGTTGCAAGAAGAACTCTGTACAACAACAACGACAACAAAATAATCAAAATAGTACCATTTTTTTTTTCTTTATAATTACGAACAATTATTATATCTCACTCTCACGGTAAGTTTGTGTGATCAGGAAATTGCCGATATCGCAATCCTGTAATGAAGTTCATCCTTCTTTCTTGAGTAAAAAATTCACAGTTTTCTTGTCACGGGTAAGTTTATAAACGTATTTTATTTTATCTTCCAGTCACCATCTCTGCTTGAACCCCAGGGTGACTCACCTCACAGCTGAACCCTGGAGGTTCGTCTGAACCGTATTTCATAAATTCTGGGCTGTGCAGTTGTCTGTTCTACAGTATTCCTAGGATCAATTCTCCACTGTCTATTTTTCCCCCTATATGTAAGCGATTTATCCAAATCATTTTCTAGCTTTGCTGTGGTTTCATTTAACTTTATAGGAAACTTTGATGTTTTCACGACATTGTTTACCAAATTTATACAAAGTTTTCTCTCTCTTTTAAGAAATGCAGCGATAAAGAAACTGACAATTTAAGTTATTCGTTGAATTACGGGTTTGTGTGTTTGTTTTTTTTTCTCCTCTTAAATGTGATGGATTCTGACTGACAGCTGTCATCATAAAACCTGATCTCTGTGCTGACAGTGATGGTAGTTGAGCTCTCGTGATAAAGCTGTCTCCATGGTATCATGGTGGCACTGTATTTGTGTGGGGGGAGGGGGGAGGAAAATACAAGTAGTTAATTTAACATCATAATCTTCGTCATCATCGTTGTCGTCGCTATCATTATCCGAGTCGTTATCATCATCCTAGTCGTTATCATCATCATCATCATCATCATCAACATCATCATCATCATCATCATTTAGGTTTCTAGTTTTAGGTACTTCATATGTTCGCTAGCTCTGTCAGTGGTTCTCATTCTGCAAAAACGTGAACCAAACTTCTCCTACATATTCACCTTTACTATTTGAAGACGTACATAGAATAATATATCCATATTACAAGAATTTAATGTTGAAGAAGGCTGGCTAGTAAAAAGGATTAAACAGATAAAACGTAAATATTTTGGACACATTAAACGTCATGATAGAGAAGAACGTCTTGGAAGGGCACAAAGAAAGAGAGGAAGACCAAGGTGAAGATGGCTGCAAGACATCGTTTATGATCTGCAAATGGATGCATCAGCAGCAGGCCATCTTGCTTACAATCGATAGGCCTAACAGGAGAGCTGTTAGGGAGGCAAAGTTGCGCAAGGGACATACAAATGACTGACTGACATAGAAAAATTTTAGGATACGCTGGTATTAGAATATGCATACGAAGAAGAAGACTGGCATTAGAATATGAATATGAAGAAGAAGGCTGGCATTAGAATATGCATATGCAGAAGAAGACTGGCATTAGAATATGCGTATGAAGAAGATGAAGATTGGCATTAGAATGTGCATACGACGAAGAAGATTGGCATTAGAATATGCATACAAAGAAGAAGATTGGCATTAAAATATGCATACAAAGAAGAAAACTGGCATTAGAATATGCATATGAAGAAGAAGAACACTGGCATTAGAATATGTATATGAAGAAGAAAAAAAACTGGCATTAGAATATGCATATGAAGAAGAAGAACACTGGCATTAGAATATGTATATGAAGAAGAAAAAAAACTGGCATTAGAATATGCATTTGAAGAAGAAGGCTGGCATTAGAATATGTGTATGAAGAAGAAGAAAACTGGCATTAGAATATGCTTATGAGGAAGAAAACTGGCATTAGAATATGCATACAAAGAAGAAGGCTGGCATTAGAATATGCACGAGAAGAAGAAGGTTGGCATTAGAATATGCATATGAAGAATAAGAAGACTAGCATTAGAATATGCATATGAGGAAGAAGAAGACTGGCATTGGAATATGCATATAAAGAAGACGAAGACTGGCATTAGAATATGCATATGAAGAAGAAGGCTGGCATTAGAATATGCATATGAAGAAGAACAAGACTGGCATTAGAATATGCGTATGAAGAAAAAGACTGGCATTAGAATATGCGTATGAAGAAGACTGGCATTAGAATATGCACACAAAGAAGAAGATTGGCATTAGAATATGTGTATGAAGAAGAAGAAGACTGGCATTTGAATATGCATATGAAGAAGAAGATTGGCATTAGAATATGCATACAAAGAAGACAACTGACATTAAAATATGCATATGAAGAAGAAGGCTGGCATTAGAATATGTGTATGAAGAAGAAGAGGACTGGCATTAGGATATACACATGAAGAAGAAGAACACTGGCATTAGAATAAGCATACAAAGAAGAAGGCTGACATTAGAATATTCATATGAAGAAGGAGACTGGCATTAGAATATGTATATGAAGAAGAAGAAAACTGGCATTAGAATATGCATATGAAGAAGGAGACTGGCATTAGAATATGCATATGAAGAAGGAGACTGGCATTAGAATATGTATATGAAGAAGAAGAAAACTGGCATTAGAATATGAATATGAAGAAGAAGACTGGCATTAGAATATGCATATGAAGAAGAAGACTGGCATTAGAATATGCATATGAAGAAGAAGAAGACTGGCATTAGAATATGCATATGAAGAAGAAAACTGGTATTGGAATATGCATGTGAAGAAGAAAGTTGGCATTAGAATATGCATATGAAGAAGAAGAAGACTGGCATTATAATATGTGTACAAAGAAGAAGACTGGATTTAGAATATGCATATGAAGTAGAAGACTGGTATTAGAATATGTGTATGAAAAGATGGCTGGCATTAGAATATGCATATCAGGAAGAAGGCTGGCATTAGAATATGTGTACAAAGAAGAAGACTGGCATTAGAATATGCATATGAAGTAGAAGACTGGCATTAGAATAGGCATATGAAGAAGAAGACTGGTATTAGAATATGCATATGAAGAAGAAGGCTGGCATTAGAATATGTGTACAAAGAAGAAGACTGGATTTAGAATATGCATTCAAAGAAGAAGACTGGCATTAGAATATACATATGAAGAAGAAGACTGGCATTAGAATATGTGTACAAAGAAGAAGACTGGCATTAGAATATGTGTACAAAGAAGAAGACTGGCATTAGAATATGGATATGAAGAAGAGGAAGACTGACATTAGAATATTTGTACAAAGAAGAAGACTGGCATTAGAATATGCATATGAAGAAGAGGAAGACTGGCATTAAATTATGTGTACAAAGAAGAAGACTGGTATTAGAATATGTGTACGAAGAAGAAGATTGGCATTAGAATATGCGTATGAAGAAGAAGAAGACTAGCATTAGAATATGCGTATGAAGAAGAAGAAGACTAGCATTAGAATATGCGTATGAAGAAGACTGGCATTAGAATATGCACACAAAGAAGAAGATTGGCATTAGAATATGTGTATGAAGAAGAAGAAGACTGGCATTTGAATATGCATATGAAGAAGAAGATTGGCATTAGAATATGCATACAAAGAAGACAACTGACATTAAAATATGCATATGAAGAAGAGGAAGACTGGCATTAGAATATGTGTATGAAGAAGAAGAGGACTGGCATTAGGATATACATATGAAGAAGAACAAGACTGGCATTAGAATAAGCATACAAAGAAGGCTGACATTAGAATATTCATATGAAGAAGGAGACTGGCATTAGAATATGTATATGAAGAAGAAGAAAACTGGCATTAGAATATGCATATGAAGAAGGAGACTGGCATTAGAATATGCATATGAAGAAGGAGACTGGCATTAGAATATGTATATGAAGAAGAAGAAAACTGGCATTAGAATATGAATATGAAGAAGAAGACTGGCATTAGAATATGCATATGAAGAAGAAGACTGGCATTAGAATATGCATATGAAGAAGAAGACTGGCATTAGAATATGCATATGAAGAAGAAAACTGGTATTGGAATATGCATGTGAAGAAGAAAGTTGGCATTAGAATATGCATATGAAGAAGAAGAAGACTGGCATTATAATATGTGTACAAAGAAGAAGACTGGATTTAGAATATGCATATGAAGTAGAAGACTGGTATTAGAATATGCATATGAAGTAGAAGACTTGTATTAGAATATGTGTATGAAAAGATGGCTGGCATTAGAATATGCATATCAGGAAGAAGGCTGGCATTAGAATATGTGTACAAAGAAGAAGACTGGCATTAGAATATGCATATGAAGTAGAAGACTGGCATTAGAATAGGCATATGAAGAAGAAGACTGGTATTAGAATATGCATATGAAGAAGAAGGCTGGCATTAGAATATGTGTACAAAGAAGAAGACTGGATTTAGAATATGCATTCAAAGAAGAAGACTGGCATTAGAATATACATATGAAGAAGAAGACTGGCATTAGAATATGTGTACAAAGAAGAAGACTGGCATTAGAATATGTGTACAAAGAAGAAGACTGGCATTAGAATATGGATATGAAGAAGAGGAAGACTGACATTAGAATATTTGTACAAAGAAGAAGACTGGCATTAGAATGCATATGAAGAAGGAGACTGGCATTAGAATATGTGTACAAAGAAGAAGACTGGTATTAGAATATGTGTACGAAGAAGAAGATTGGCATTAGAATATGCGTATGAAGAAGAAGAAGACTAGCATTAGAATATGCGTATGAAGAAGAAGAAGACTAGCATTAGAATATGCGTATGAAGAAGAAGACTAGCATAAGAATATGTGTATGAAGAACTAGAAGAAGAAGGAGAAGAAGAAGAAGAAGACTGGCATTAGAATGCATCTTAAAGTTTAAACACAGGTCTCTGAGAACTCACATCTCCATTTTCATCTGACGCCCGTCGTCGCCGCCTTGAGTAAGATGGCGTATCCACTTCCTGGAAGCTGCTGGAAGTCTTTAGGACAACCTAGTGAATCCATATTATCATTAATATTATCATTGAATGGTTTATACGGGCAGTGTGTACATATGGCAGTTAGTAGATAAAAGTGTTGTAAAGATGTAGTTTAGTGGTGATGGGCTGTGTAAGTTAAATTGAAATATATTTGAATACTATTGAATTACGATGGATGGATGGATGGATGGATGGATGGATGGATGGATGGATGGATGGATGGATGGATGGATGGATGGATGGATGGATGGATGGAAGTGTTATTAAACTTATGAGCCGATGGATAAATTCCTTGAAAGAAGACTGGGTCATCAGATTTCTAGATAAATGCTGTGGATGGGTACAGAGATGCATGGATGGATAGATGGATGAACGGATAACAAGATAATTAATGAAAAAAAATTATCAGCAATTATTTTAACACTTTTTCTGCACCTCCTGGAAGGAATCTCACACAACAAATTAAAGAGAGACAACAAAAATGGAGACCTCTGCTCCGACGATGGAAAATTTTTGGAAAAATTTTTTTTCAAACAAAAACTGTTATTTCTGTTGTTTTTTTTAGAGATATCACGAAGATTATTAATGCCATTAACGACACTGATTTTAAATTATGCCTTTATCGCTGTCTGTGATGATGACAACATGATGATATTTACTATGAGAAAGCTGATGATGAAAATATAATGATAAATATACAGTGGCAAAGTTGATGTTTGATGTAACATTTTGTATTACAAAGCTGATGTTTGATGTTGCATTTGCTAATAACAAAATTGATGCTTGATGTTCAATTTGCTAATAATAAAGTTGATGTTTGGTGTAACATTTGCCAATAACAAAGTTGATGTTTGATGTTCCATTTGCTAATAATAAATTTACCTGTGGGGGCTGCCGGAAGGACCTGGATAATACTGTATACTGTAGAAGAATAAGAAGCTGAAGAAGAGGAAGAAGAAACAGAAACAGAAAAAGAAGAAAGTCTTGCAACAGTCATTCTGTCGTGATATTTTACGTCCTGTCGGGCTACACAGCCATGCCATGGACACCTGAGAGAAAGAAAAAACTAAGAAGGATAAGAGACAAAGTTGACCCAAAAAAAAAGACAGCTACGACACCATACTAAGACTGGCTGCAGACCGTGACAACTGGAGAGTAGTTGTTGCTGTCCTGAAAGACGCCAGAGGGCTGACTGGGCAGCAGTTGCTTCGTCAGTCAACAATCACTGACAGGGATAGATGGATGGATCAGATCACGTGAGGATGTTGTTATATGTCTACGCAGCTGGTAATGTGATAAATCTAGCCCTTCACACAGGTACTTTATCCCCGTCACCAGATACTGTAGATGTATCTAGCCATGTCACCAGATACTGTAGATGTATCTAGCCATGTCACCAGATACTGTAGATGTATCTAGCCCCTTTACCAGATACTGTAGATGTATCTAGCCCCTTTACCAGATACTGTAGATGTATCTAGCCCCTTTACCAGATACTGTAGATGTATCTAGCCATGTCACCAGATACTGTAGATGTATCTAGCCCCTTTACCAGATACTGTAGATGTATCTAGCCCCTTTACCAGATACTGTAGATGTATCTAGCCCCTTTACCAGATACTGTAGATGTATCTAGCCCCTTTACCAGATACTGTAGATGTATCTAGCCATGTCACCAGACACTGTAGATATATCTAGCCCCTTTACCAGATGCTGTATATGTATCTAGCCATGTCACCAGATACTGTAGATGTGTCTACTTGGTACTGTAGAATTAGATAGCCCAGTCACCAGGTGCTGTATAAGTAGTTAGCCACGTCAATAGGTACTTTAGATCTATCTGGCTCCGTCACAATGTACCGTAGATGTATAAATTTTCGTCACACAGGTTTTGTAGTGAAGTAACAGAACGAAGACAGGATAAACAGGTACTGTAGATGTACCTAGCCTCCTTCCCCCCCCCCCCCCCCACATACACAGATACTGTAAATCTATCTACCTCCACTATACCAGGTACCGCAGATATTGTACACTAGTCCTGTCATACAGGTACTGTAGACGTACCTAGCCTCCTTCCCCTCCTCACATACACAGATACTGTAAATCTATCTACCTCCACTACCAGGTACCGAAGATGTACAATTTTGTACACTAGCCCTGTCACACAGGTATTGTAGATATATTTAGCTCCGTCACCAATTAATGTAGATGTATCTAGCCCTGTCACAAAGTACTGTATATGTATCTAGGTCAGTCACACAGGTCCCGTAGATGTATCTATCCCCGTCACGCAGGTACTGCACATGCATCTAGCCACGTCATTCAGGTACTGTAGAAGTATCTATCCCCGTCACGCAGGTACTGCACATGCATCTAGCCACGTCATTCAGGTACTGTAGAAGTATCTATCCCCGTCCCGCAGGTACTGCACATGCATCTAGCCACGTTATTCAGGTACTGTAGAAGTATCTATCCCCGTCACGCAGGTACTGTAGAAGTATCTATCCCCGTCACGCAGGTACTGCACATGCATCTAGCCACGTCATTCAGGTACTGTAGAAGTATCTATCCCCGTCACGCAGGTACTGTAGAAGTATCTATCCCCGTCACGCAGGTACTGTAGAAGTATCTATCCCCGTCACGCAGGTACTGTAGAAGTATCTATCCCCGTCACGTAGGTACTGTAGAAGTATCTATCCCCGTCACGCAGGTACTGTAGAAGTATCTATCCCCGTCACGCAGGTACTGTAGAAGTATCTATCCCCGTCACGCAGGTACTGTAGAAGTATCTATCCCCGTCACGCAGGTACTGTAGAAGTATCTAGCTGTTCTTCTCTTTCATTCCCGTATACAAGGTGTGTACGGTAAGTAATGAGACTGACTCCATAAAATTCGATGTGTTCAGGATATACTTACATATACTTAAAATTCCTCGAAATAACATCCTTGAGCATCAATACACCGCTGCCAGTGGCTCTGCCACAGGACGTAGCTCGCCTGGAAGTCTTGAACAGGGATCTCCTTCAAAGCACTCGTCACGGCAGCTTGAGCGTCATTAACACTCCCAAAATGGTGGCTTTTTAAGCTTGAATTGAGCTGGGGAAACAAAACGAAGTCAGCCGGGGCCAAGTCCGGGCTGTAGGGAGGTTGGCACAGCGTTGCCGCGGTTTGTTTTGCCAGAAACTCTCTCACTAGCAGCGACGCATGGTTCGGCGCTTTGTCGCTTTGAAGAGCCCAGGTGTTGGTGTTATCCGGGCGGGCGCGGGCGACTCTGTTCTTCAGCCGTTTAAGCACTTCCACGTAAAATATTGCGCTGACCATTTGTCCGGTTGGTACGAACTCCTTATGGACAACACCTTTAGGATAAAAAAAGACAACAAGCATCGATATTTCATCTTCGATTTGCACATTGTTCATCCTCGACGCTCTCTCTTCCTTCGTTCAACGTTTTGTGCCAACGAAACACTTGTGCCTTCGATAATGCATCCTTCTGTAGACTTTCTGTATCATAGCAAGCGTCTCGGTTGTGGATTTTTCAAGTTTAACACAAAACTTTATCGCTTCCCGACATCCTCTGCATTTTGTCCGTTTCGCGACGCTTAAACAGCTGTCCACTTCGCAAGCGATCCGCACTCTGTAAAAGCTCAGAGCCAAATGACGAGATATCGACCCTTTACCTTAACATCCCCCACTAACCTTCAGTCTCAGTGAATCCGCCCCCTGGCCCTGCTGATTGGCTGAATAAAATAAGTCTCATTACTTACCGGACACACCTTGTACACCTGAATGTTATAATACTGGATTAAGCATTTGAGAACTTGATTTAATCAGAAATATGATTAAAGGAATAACAAACTTTAATCCTTTTCCTGTTCCGTATCTTTCTCTTGACCAGAAAGTCAATGACGGCTGTAATCATTGCGAGGATGAGGCCAGCAATCAGAATGTGGAATATTCCAGAAACGTTACTCAGGGTCAAGGCACTCGTCGTGCTCTCCTGTAATGAGAAAAAGAAAACGGAAACGGATCTGAATGTTTGTTAAGCGGGCAGACAAGACTCGTGAGTGTTAGCTTTTTAAATTACCGCGAGTCACGTGGATGACTTCATAAACAGTAACGAAGCAAATAACTTCTGTTATACGGTTTTGTTTAGCTTTTTAAATTTCCTTTAAACTTTGAAATTTGAAAGTACTGTATAAGTTAAATATAGGCCTTGCCTCATTTTCTGGAAAAATGATGGCAGATATGTTTATTATAAAGTTTCTTCTTGTAGCCTTGAGCTTTTTTACTTTCTGGTGCAGGAGTTAAAGCAACTTTCAACAAAAATATAAATTTAAAGTTACAAATCATTGGTTTTCTTTGTCTTTGTTACCTCTACTATATGAAAAACCAATGACGTGTATCTATCTATCTATCTATCTATCTATCTATCTATCTATCTATCTATCTATCTATCTATCTATCTATCTATCTATCTATCTATCTATCTATCTATCTATCTATCTGTCTGTCTGTCTGTCTGTCTGTCTGTCTATCTCTCTATCTATACATATATGAGTTAACTCATTCATTTCCTTGTCGTTATATTCTAGACCTAAACTGGAATCTAAAATATTAGAAATTGTATTTTATAGTTTTTTTAAATTAGATGACGATGATGATAGCAAAAGGAATAGTGACGACAAAAAAAAAAAGGAGAGAGAAGAAAAAGACGACATCGCCTCAGGTAGACTGAGGACGTCATGGAAAGTTCCAATATGCCATTGCCAGGTGCTGGTCACCTTGCTTAAGACTACATGGAGGCAATGGGTGGGATAACGTTCTGGAAAGAACGCATCACATGACAGACAGAGAGAGAGAGAGAGAGAGAGAGAGAGAGAGAGAGAGAGAGAGAGAGAGAAAGAGAGAGAGAGAAAGAGAGAGAGAGAGTACTGTAATGCCTGATTTGTCGAAGAAAATTCTGTCAAAAGAAAGATAATACTACAAGCCACACAAAACTAAATGTCAAGATTTGTGCAGTAATTCAAGGCCAGCAACCAGACCTTAGTCTTAAGAAAAGTATCAGGAATGAAAGCGAAAAAAATCTTAAGTCTAAGTAATGGCTGCCGATTTCTTTCACAACCACAAAAAGTAATGCAGAAGAAAGACAGCTGGCCACAGTTCGGAACTATCCAGGTGGCAGAATTGTCCAAAGTCAGACAACAGGTGAAAAGCTTCAGGTATTTGGGGCACATGATAACAGAGGATGGAAAGTGTGAAACGGAAATGAACAAAAGAATAGGTTTGCCAAAAAAAAAACAAAACAACCTTCAGCAGAATGAGGAAGATCCTTACATCAAAATAAATATCACAGGAACTGAGATCACGTATGGTAAAATTCTACATATGTTCAATATTCCTTTACGGTACAGAATCCTGGATCTTGAATAAGACAACAGAAAAGACAGTCGAGGCCCTTGAAATATGGATATACAGAGGAATAGGGCGTGTCCCGTGGGCAGACAAGAAACAACCAAAACTAGAAGTGAAAAGAGAAATATTGAAAATCCCACAAACAAAACAGCTAAGATACTTTGGGCACGTCATGAAGCACAATACTATACTGAAGATCCTTCTCGAAAGCAAAATCGAAGGGAAAAGAACAAGAGGACGACAGCGGTACAGATGGGTGGACAACATCAAGAGATGGACAGGGACAAGCTTGATCGAGTGTTCTGTGAAGACAAGAAACGGGGCAGAGTGGAGATTCATGGGAGGCAATATCCCTTAGGGAGACGCCACAAAAATGATGATGATGATGATGATGACGATGATGATGATGATGATGATGATGATGATGCTGGACTGTGGCTATTTTGTGTACGTGTAATCAAAGCAAAGATGTTGAAAAAATACAACAGGAAAGTTAAACTGTGGTGGGAAATTTACTTAGCCATAAGAATTTTAAACGAAGAAATACAGTGTATGGAAACATACCAGTTCATTCATTCATTCATTCATTCATTCATTCATTCATTTGCATGTCCCTTGTGGAACTTTGCCTCCCTAACAGCACTTCTGTAGGCCTCTCGATTGTGAGCAAGATGGCCTGCTGCTGCTGATGCATCCATTTGGAGATCATCAACCACGTCTTGCAGCCATCTTCGCCTTGGTCTTCCTCTCTTTCTTTTTCTCATTATGTACCCTTCTAAGACGGTCTTCTCTAGATTATCATGACATTTAAAGTCCAAAATATTTAAGTTTTCTCTCTTTAATCCTCTTTACTACCCAGCCTTCTTCAATATTAAGTTCTAACACACCAGTATAAAACAAATTAAATCTCGTTCAGTGCTATAAATATGACAAATATGACAAGTTGGTGTCTCATACCTTAAATTGGAAATCTAAATGAGAACAAGATTTTATTACATTTCTATGAGAAAAATAAATAAACAAAATATAAAAATATACAAAAAATAATATTTTTTAACCTGAAAACAGCGAGAATAGAGTTTTATCCTTTTCTTTCTCCGGTATTTAGAAATTCATATTTTAAAATGCAAAGCTAAGCATTTCATTTCAAAGATCTGAAGTTTAAATAGGTTTCTTTATTATTATTATTATTATTATTATGTGCCGTGCTGGATAAAACTGGCGATCATGACCCTCCATCTTGTCCTGTCCTTGCTGTTGCTGATTAATTCATATGCTTTTCTTGTTCCCCCCCCCCCCCCCCCCAACTTGGTCTCTCCACTGAAATATTTTTCTCTTTGCCTTCATTTCTTCTTTTTCCCTGGAATTTTTCATTCATTTCCAGATTCTACAACTTGTTTCTTCTCATGACATGGCCTAGAAATTGTGATTTTCTTTTTCTTATCGGTGTGATAAGTTTTCTTTGTTCTGAAACTTCTTTAGAGACATTTTCATTGGTTTTTATGTCTGTCCGGAGTATTTGTTGCATCTTTCGCAAAAACCACTTTTCTGCTGCTTTCAGTTTCTTTCTCATTTTTTTTTTGCTTTGCACTAACACCATATGCCTCTAATGCATGACAGGATTACATTTGCCTTTCTTTTTTAAATCCAAGTTTCAAACTATATACAAATGTTGACTCTATTTAGCACTGTAATGGGCTTATCTTACCTTTTAGGAACATTTTCTTGTTTGTTACTATCTTCTTCACGTCTTAAAAAGCTAACTCTGCCTTATCTATTCGTGGTTTTATTTCATTCCTGCACTTGTCATCAGCTGTTTTTGTTGTTTCAAAGTAACTGAATTTATTTACTTGTGTCAGTGTCTTCTCATCTGAAAGGATGTTGCATATTGGTATTTTTATTCCTCTCGATATTACTATTGTTTCTGTCTTGTGGCTGTTTAACTCTAGGTCTCTTTTATTGTTTCTGTCTTGTGGCTGTTTAACTCTAGGTCTCTTTTATTGTTTATGTCTTGTGGCTGTTTAACTCTAGGCCTCTTTTATTGTTTATGTCATGTGACTGTTTAACTCTAAAGAGTTACTTTTTTTTTACTTGTGGCTGTTTATCACTAGGCCTCTTTTATTGTTTATGTCTTGTGGCTGTTTAACTCTAGGCATCTTTTATTGTTTATCTCTTGTTGCTGTTTATCACTAGGCTTCTTTTATTGTTTATGTCTTGTGGCTGTTTAACTCTAGGCCTCTTTTATTGTTTATCTCTTGTTGCTGTTTATCACTAGGCCTCTTTTATTGTTTATGTCTTGTGGCTGTTTAACTCTAGGCCTCTTTTATTGTTTATCTCTTGTTGCTGCTTATCACTAGGCCTCTTTTATTGTTTATGTCTTGTGGCTGTTTAACTCTATGCGTCTTTTATTGTTTATGTCTTATGGCTGTTTAACTCTAGGCCTCTTGTATTGTTTATCTCTTGTTGCTGTTTAACTCTAGGCCTCTTTTATTGCACTCTTCTATAATCTTACTCACAAGTTTCTGCAAACACGTTCATTTTCCTTCTGTTAGAACGGTGTTGTCCACATATCTCAGTTTATTATTATTGTGACCTCCTAGTTGAATTCTTCCTTTCATATTTTTAATGCCTCTCATGATATTTACCTGTATGATAAGGATAGACCAGGTGACAGTACTCACCCTTGTCTTACGCCTCGTTTAATATCCCGATACTCACCTTAAATCATTGTTTACTCTTATTGCAGGTCTTTGCTTCCACTACATGTTCTTAATAATCCTCATATCTTTACCACTTATATTACGTTTTTCTAGCATTTGTATCACACCTTCATGTCTCCAGTAACAACACCAAATGGCCCATGGTTGACATAACGTCATTTATGGGTAAAGAGAAAAAAAGAATGGCAAATGTATTTTTATTGTCAACTTCTTTGAGTAATCTTGAATTTAAAAAAAAAAAATATGGTCTGCTCGTCGTGAGAATGATTGATGCAGGAGTGGTATCACTGATCTCAGAGATATAGTATCATCATACTGGATGATAATACTTAAATAAAATTATGTATATCATCATATGAGTTATTATTTAGCACAACAAAAAAAAACAACACAACTCTACTCCACCATCAATCCCTCCCCTTCTCTCTCTCTCTCACTCCCTCCCTCTCTCACTCCCTCTCTCTCTCTCAAGGGCAGAATGTAAGACGGGCCTGCGTGCCCAATTCTTTACCCTTGAAAAATAAAGATTATTCATTCATTCATTCTCTCTCTCTCTCTCTCCTTCAACCCCCCTATTCCCACGTCTATCACCATCTAAGGTGTTCCACGCATCAAAAGATTTACTTCCCATTAACAGAGTTATGCCCCTTCCTCCAACTTTCCGTCATTAAAGCCACTCACTTTTCCCGTATCCGGGGCGCACTGACCCTTGTCGTACCACCATTTCTGCTGCAGTTTCAGCAAATCCCCAATCTCATTCAGCTCCAACACAGCGATATTGATGCTAGTCCTGCAAAGAAAAAAAAAAACCGTCTTTCATCATTGAAAAGCTATCATGAAAATGCGAACTGCGCATCAAACAGCGAAGGTATGTACAGAAAACTATGGCAACGATTACACAACTAAGGGCAGTTAACTGTTACATCAAAACAACAGTTGTGTCCGCCTATGGAAATTAAAAACTGGAACCATATTACGAAAGATATTGAATTTCGTGTTGTTATTTCAAAACAATAATTTACATAAAAAGTGCTCAGATAAAATGAAATAGAAACTGGTTTCTTGCAATAATATGTGAAATATTATAGCAGTCAAAACAGACAAGTCAGTTTTCAATAAAATAAACAAATAAATAGAAGCCGAGAAAAACAAAAAGAGAAAAAGACTGTAAATGATTTACAAGAGTTAATGCCCTTGATAGAATCTTGTTCCAAATACATAATGGCGGCAAAAGCAGTTAATGCAACAACAACAACAAAAATATAAAAAATTAACTCTGTGGCACAACAGCCTAACATGGCAGGGATAATAGACATATAGATTTTGAAAACATCATTTCAGCCGCCAATGTCACATCAAACAGCGAAGATGGAACCACTCTGCCAGTGGGAGATTCGATTACATTTTTTTTTTTTTTTTGGTTTTTATGTCTACCAAATGTAATTTACTTTCTATGACATTCTTTATCAGTGGTTCTAAACTTGGTGTCTGTGGATCCCCGAGGGATTTCTGGGGGGCCCTTGAAGCAGAAAATGAATTGTCTTGATAAACAAAAATCTTAGCAGCATGTGTGGGTTCCATTTATTGCTTAATTTTTCAATGAGAGGCCCACAGATGTTCTTTGTCCAGAAAGAGAAGGTCCTCTAACAGAAAAAAGAAAAATTGTTAAAACCACTGTCCTAGATCATGCTATGTTTGAGAATACCGTGTTTGTTGGCTATTTCAATAAAAACTTATAAAAATTCATGGAAACGAATGAAAAGGCAAAAAGGCGCCATCTACGTTTCTAAGATGTCGTAATATTATCAACAACTGAACATGGTAACAGACATTCCCCTTGAACTGAACAAGTAGCAGACATTTCTCGTGAACTGAACAAGTAGCAGACATTTCTCGTGAACTGAACAAGTAGCTGACATTTCTCGTGAACTGAACAAGTAACAGACATTTTTCGTGAACTGAACAAGTAGCAGACATTTCTCGTGAACTGAACAAGTAGCAGACATTTCTCGTGAACTGAACAAGTAGCTGACATTTCTCGTGAACTGAATAAGTAACAGACATTTCTCGTGAATTGAACAAGTAAGACATTTCTCGTGAAATGAACAAGTAACAGACATTTCTCAGGAACGGAACAAGTATCATTTATTCCTCATGAATGAACAAGCCATGAACAACTATTTATAGAGTGTCTGATACCTATAAACAGGTGTTTAAATTAAATCAGAAAAAAAGAACTTTCTAAAACTTTCTTCTTCTTCTTCTTCTGAACATGCTCAAATCACACGAAACGCTCGACCGCCCATACATCTCTGCCAGCGTTTTATAAACTCTGAACATATAACAAATGTTTTATCAGCTGAAAATATGACAAATGTAACACAAGTTTCATAAACACTTTACATATAACAAATGTTTTATCAACTGAAAATATGGCAAACGTTACACAAGTTTCATATACACTGAACATATAACAAATGTTTTATCAACTGAAAATATGACACACGTTACACAAGTTTCATATACACTGAACATATAACAAATGTTTTATCAACTGAAAATATGACACACGTTACACAAGTTTCATATACACTGAACATATAACAAATGTTTTATCAACTGAAAATATGACACACGTTACACAAGTTTCATATACACTGAACATATAACAAATGTTTTATCAACTGAAAATATGACACACGTTACACAAGTTTTACATGCACAAAACATTTAACAAACAGTAACCAAACAATATTTCGGAGCTTTGTCAATGAAAATGTTTTTAAAAAACGAAAAAAAAAAAATAAATAAACAGACAATAGCACTTATCTGGCAGAAATTCTCTTGTTTAGGATTCCAAGAAAGTATTGCGGCTAGATATAATCAAGTTAGGGCTCCAAGCAAGTATTCCGGCTAGATAGAGTCAAGTTAGGACTTCAAGCAAGTATTGCGGCTAGATAGAGTCAAGTTAGAACTCCAAGCAAGTACTGCGGCTAGATAGAGTCAAAATAGGACTCCAGGCAAATATTGCGGCAAATATTGTCACAATAAGACTCCAGGCAAGTACTGCGGCTAGATAGAGTCAAAATAGGACTCCAGGCAAATATTGTCACAATAAGACTCCAGGCAAGTAGTGCGGCTAGATAGAGTCAAAATAAGACTCCAGGCAAGTAGTGCGGCTAGATAGAGTCAAAATAAGACTCCAAGCAAGTAGTGTGGCTAGATAGAGTCAAAATAAGACTCCAGGCAAGTAGTGCGGCTAGATAGAGTCAAAATAAGACTCCAGGCAAGTAGTGCGGCTAGATAGAGTCAAAATAAGACTCCAAGCAAGTAATGTGGCTAGATAGAGTCAAGTTAGAACTCCAAGCAAGTAGTGCGGCTAGATAGAGTCAAGTTAGAACTCCAAGCAAGTAGTGTGGCTAGATAGAGTCAAGTTAGAACTCCAAGCAAGTAGTGTGGCTAGATAGAGTCAAGTTAGAACTCCAAGCAAGTAGTGTGGCTAGATAGAGTCAAGTTAGAACTCCAAGCAAGTAGTGCGGCTAGAGAGAGTCAAAATAAGACTCCAGGCAAGTAGTGCGGCTAGAGAGAGTCAAAATAAGACTCCAAGCAAGTAGTGCAGCTAGATAGAGTCAAGTTAGGACTCCAAGCAACTATTGCGGCTAGATAGAGTCAAGTTAGGACTCCAAGCAACTAATACGGCTAGATAGAGTCAAGTTAGGACTCCAAGCAACTAATACGGCTAGATAGAGTCAAGTTAGGACTCCAAGCAACTAATACGGCTAGATAGAGTCAAGTTAGGACTCCAAGCAACTATTGCGGCTAGATAGAGTCAAGTTAGGACTCCAAGCAACTATTGCGGCTAGATAGAGTCAAGTTAGGACTCCAAGCAACTAATACGGCTAGATAGATTCAGGTGAGAACGAGAAAAAAGGGGAAAGAAAACAATTGGCTTAAAAATTAGAGAACGGAAACCAACTTGATCGGTCATATTAGCCCATTATGTAATACCTCATTACATTTAGAAAATATATTACTACTACTATTACTACTACTACTGCTACTGCTACTACTACCACAACTACAACTACTACTACTACTACTGCTACTACTATTACTACTACTATTACTACAACTATTACTACTACTATTGCTGCTACAATTACTACCACTATTATTACTGCTATTACTACTACTGCTATTACTACTACTATTACTACTACTACTACTATTACTACTACTACTATTATTATTACTACTACTATTACTACTACTATTACTACCACTATTATTACTGCTATTACTACTACTGCTATTACTACTACTACTACTATTACTACTACTATTATTAATACTACTACTACTGCTGTTACTACTATTACTACTATTACTACTACTACTACTACTATTACTACTACTACTACTATTATTACTACTACTACTACTATTATTACTACTACTACTGATATTACTACTAGTACTACTATTTCTACTACTATTACTACTAATATTACTACTACTACTACTACTACTACTACTACTACTACTACTACTACTACTTAAACGTGGATTTGTGATCTGACCACGTTTTTTTTACCTCAAGTCAGAGTTCCTCGGGGTCGCTATACCGTACCCCTTGACGTCCATGTCCCTGCCAACCTTCATGGTGTTGCAAGGCTTCCTCTGGTTGTGGTACTCGTTGAAGGAGGAGTCCAGCAGGAACGCGTACTTGCCCTGCAAGGCGTGCCACAATGAGTATACATTACATGGCAGCGGATTTCATTCTACAGGCAGGTCAGGTTTGTTTACAACTA